>JALIRR010000842.1:0-7500 GCA_023091755.1 Montipora sp. Colony 1 RG-2022 | reverse complement strand
AACTTGTTTGATGCGACGCATTGTATAAAAACCGAACAGCAGTGTTTTATTGGGTTTAAAATCACAACGCATAGCCGAGTGTTCTTGGACCCGATAAAACACGTACTGGCGTATCCCTCGGGAGTCCGAACGAAGGTTCCGATTGTGAGAGGAAGACGTTAGCATACAAAAAAACAAGGTGGGCCTTATTGCTCTTCTTTACATAAAAACTCTAATGAGGAATGTCTTATCGGGTTCGAAGGTCACATAACGTTATATCGGTGTCTTGATAGGCTGTTGCGTTCGTGAATTAATTAAATTAATTAATGAGTTTTTGAACGAATTTTCATGCTTCACTTCCCACTGACGCGGCAGCGTGGTCCAGTGGTTAGGGCCTTGAGTTTGCATGCGGTCGCCCCGCGTTCAAATCCCGTTCTGGGGCCCGTTTTCGGATCCGAAAAGCCATTTGTGAAACACCAACCGCTTGTTTTGGAAAGCCGATCTTTTAACGTGTTTTCAAGGTAACGAAAAACTAAAAGACGGTGAAGTTTGACGACTTAAATCCTCTCCGTTCTTGAGATACAAACGGAATTGTGAAACCCGAAAATGGCCCGTAAAGTTTCGGGACTTTCGAGAAACGGGCCCCTGGCCTCTGATTTGGATTTGTTTGTAAATAGCCAACTGGTTGCCTCCTGCCACTTGCGGTTCTTAATCATGTTTCTGTTAAGTTTGATCTGTTTCTTTCAGATTATTAAAAGTGGAAAAGGCTTGCATATAAATCTATTTGAAAACCTTGGGTTTCTGTCATTAAAATAATTTTACTCTTATTCACTTGTTTCTTTTTTGAAGTTTCTACGTATTTTTGCTCTTATTTTGTTTTTTAAGGAATCGCAGGGCGTCGAGTTACTATTCTTTTTCCTCATGATTTTTGGCCTGCTTCCTATTTTCTCCCATTTTTTCAAGATATTCCTGGTTTTTTTTTTTTTTTTCTTTCGATTTTTTAATGTTTCACTTAGTGCAGGGGAACATTTTGAAATAAGCGAGATAAAACTCGTTCTCAGACTTTCTCAGTGTTTTTGGTAGCATGCAAAGCAGTCTGGGAGGTCATTTTGGATGCTTGTGCAGCTGCCATGTGAAATTAAGGAGGCAATTAATTCAATCCAATTTCATCCTCGTTATTTTCGAACAACAGCTGTCTTGTTAATACGCCATCTCTTCAATTAAAGACAGTTGTTAGTTTGTCTTTATAGCAATATTTTAATTTTAAGAAGTTCAAATATTTTTCAGCCTTAAACGTTTTGTGATGGAAGTTTGAGTGGGCACCATTACAAACAAACTCGTGTTTATACACTGCATAATTGTTCGGATATGTACTTAACATTTTAGCCTCTTGATGTCCAAAAAAGGACAAGACGGAAATGTAGATGCGGTAACTTTGAATAAACTTTTGAACCGAAGAAAGGTTTAGTCACCCTGTGAAGTGCATGGAGAAAATAGAACAAAGGAGGAAATTTTTGATTGAAAAACAGCATAAACTGTTGGACAATGCCATGTCGTTAACGACAAGCACTGCCCAAAATACGAGCAAAACTAAGGTTACCCACTCTGCTAAAAGAGCCAAAAAAAAAGTATAATACTTTTTTGGTTACGAATAGTCTTTGTCGGCTTTTATTGTATGTAAGACATTTGGTAACTGTGAACTTTGATATTATTTTAATTCAGTTTGCAAAAAAATATTCTTGCTGCTTATCTTTCTCAGTTTCAAACAACTACGTACTGTGTAGAAGGGAGCTTTTTGCCTCGGGCAGGGATTAGCTCTTGCTCCCTTTTACCTTCTGCTTAGTCCGGAGGAACGCAGAAACAACAACTCAGTGGAATTCTCACTTTCTTTTAATTTGTCTACTATTTTCGCAGGTCTTCGTAGGGTGTCTGTTCTCTAGCGAGTGGTTTGTTAAAAGCGCGTCTTGATATCAAAAGATCCGCTTACTTATTAGCTCTTCTGGTCCATGTAATGCATCGTGATTGGTCAAAGGATTAGAGGCTTAGAACGCAATAACGTAAACTACAAAAGAAGTGCTTAACACCAACTACAAGGGTGTACCTACGGCTTCTTGAAACGTGGCCCACGCTAACGACTTCCAAATTGCAGTGCTGGTAGGCGTTGAACAAATTCATTTAAGACCAATCACAGTGGTTGGTGGACCAGAATCGCTGTAACTAACTTTCTGGACGGAACGTGACTTGTCAACTAATAAACTTAAAGTAATAAGGGCTAAGCCAACTGAAACAGAGCGAGTTTCATTAGAAAATCAAAACCAAAACCAAAGTAATTACTTTGGCCAATCAAAAAGGACGGAGACAATCCAGTAAACCAATCAAAACTCGGAGTAATTACACGTAGCCGACACAAAGCGCGAGGAAATGTGCACGCGCGAGGCACAATTGAATTTGGTTTCACTTCTGATTGGTTAAAAAAGTGGTGCAAGAACTTTCAAGTAATCACCGAGTGAAGTAATGCAAAATCAAAGCAATTCGCTAATTACTTTCGGCAATCAATTGAAAGCCGCTTTAAACTAGGGATTAACAAATTAATCAATGCACCTGGTTGAACAAAGCCTTAAGACTAATGACGTCAACGCAAGATTAACGGATCAGGATTGTACCAGAGTTACCACAATAAAAGTGACGGCAAAACAAGGCATTCTGCAAACCATACAACACAGCTGACATTAGTTTAAAGTTACAACTTTAAAAACACTTTAAAAGTTATACTAGTACGTGCATTTTTCCTGGCAACCGTGTGGCCTCTTTGTTGAAATGTCACGTCCGTTTCTTAACATACTGTTTCATAGCATTAATAGAGAGCTTACGAAACGACGACGCCGACGGCAACGACGACGCTACAAAACAAAAAGCAAAATGGCTCTGCACGTGCGTTTTACGTTTTGGTGCATTTCTTTGCCGTCATCTCCTAAATGACGACATGAAGTGACTAAATTCAAGGTTCTGTGGAGGACGTTAGCACATGACGATGAATTTTCAGTTCTCTCTCTACGCTTCCAACCCACTCATACCAGTTTAATTCCTTGTCAGTTACTACACATTCTTAACGCGGAACGACATGAAATAGTTTCGTAGTGATATGAATAACGCGGATTTGTATTTTTAAATGAAGTCCTCGTAGCCGTCGTCGTCCTCGTTACGTAAGCTCCCTAATTAAAACAAGATCACTTCCTTTCTAAATTACCAATTACACACCACAAAACAAATAAAACTTGACACTCCTTAAAACAAATCCAAAAGTATTAAACATGCTTCAAACAGGCCTCACTTTAAAAAAGCTTTGTGCCTTGCAGCATCATTCGTTACGCACAATTAACTTTAGCTGCAGAAGCATTTGTTACGCACAACTTAAAAAGGTACGACGATTAAAATCATTTTCATTCCACGCGACAAAAGTCCAATTAACTTAAACACTTCAATACTTGACAAAAACAAACGTTATTTATTTGGGAGTTTTACTTAATTCTTAAACAGCTGCATGTGATGTAATTTGGTAGGTGGACAAGCTTTCCTTGGTAACAAATTTTACCACTTGCTTCTATGAAGGATGTATGCCATCTTGTCTGTTGGAAATTTAACAAGGCATTGGATTGTGGAAGAGAGGTGTTGTTTGCTTTGTTAAGAGGATATAATTCAAGAAAAGCGTACTATTTTGGGATGAGAATTCCTATTTTCTGATTGTCATTTGTCGCGTGATGCCCTGTAATCGGTATACATTGCTCAAACAACTGAACGTCGACTAGGTTGTGTTTATATGCATAGCACTGGCAGAAAAAAAACGAAAACTTGAATGACTTTTTTGAAAGAAACTAATGATCCGCTACTTACCCTCAAATTTTGCCGTTGGTAACCCTGTCTATTACCTTCATATTAAACCTTAATATAAATAATTTCATTCGCGCTTTCGGACTATATCATATCCATCTAACGCAAGCAGAGAAAACGGGTTTACGCAAGTTGAGGCCACATTTACAAGGAACCTATTGACCGACGACGAAAACGAGAGAACGGCAGAGAACGAAAACGTATAATACGTGTAAAAAAAAGCCAGGGCCCCAGCTCATTTTGCGCGTAGGTGTCATATTTCAGTTGGGGGATTTCTTTGTCTTTTTTCCCCTTAAAAAAAACAACGACCAGAAGTATCAAATAAGACTTCATATCGACGTCATTTACTCTATTTTAATTGCCAAACAGTTCCTCCCATTTTACTTTCTGAATGGTTCAAGTCGTCACAATTTTCTTTGACTCTGCCGTCGATGTCGTGATTTCTTAAGATTCCGTTTTAGCCGGCGTATGTGTTATGTGTCAGACTGTAATACACAATTAATGTCCTCGAAGGTGGATCTGAACTTCTGATTTGTAAGTTCCTGGAGTGCCTTTCTCGGGTGTTTGTGTGTTAGGTATCAGTGGCTCCTGATCCAAGCTCCCTCTTCCGTGGTGAGCGTACTTCTTCGCAAGAAAGGCGATTATCAATACTAAGAACAGGAAACCCAGTACTGCACAAAGAACCAAAATGATAGGAAATTCTGACACATGTGGCGGACGTTGCGTCGGACGCAATATCTGGTAAAGAAGAAACAAAATACTTAAGAGTTTATTGATGATTTTCTGGTGAGATTTAAGGAGTATAACACAAAATTTCATGAGGTTGAAATGCGGTATTACTAGCGACGAAAACTGAAATGTGCAGCTCAAGTCGAGCAGTCAAGAATGAAACATCGCTCCCTCTTCCTTCATCAGCACACACTCCTCTTTATGAATCTTTCTCGTCCTGCTTCGCACTCCTCAGGGAAACTGGAGGCTCGCGCAAGGGTGAATTATTCTCAACCTATTCGTATGGTTACTTGGATTCTCGCATGGAGATATTTGGTCGTGAAAAATACATATAGGGGAAAGTGTGTCAATCCCTATCTTCATTTGGTGTTTCTTTCGCGCGTGAGGGAAAATATTCTGACTTGGAAGTTTTATTGTCTGTGACAACGTAGCACTTATCCCAACGTAGGACAGCGCTTCCTACTTCGCTTACTCGTTGGTATAACTATCCTTGGTTCCTTTATAGTGTGTTTGCACTATAAAATGTTAAGGCAGTTTCTTATTTTAAAGTGCTTATCACCCTCACAAACTTTACCGCGTCAGTAATTGTCTGCAGTCCTTACAAACGTATTTCTTTTGTCCTTAAAGTCCGTTTTGCCGAAAACTCGTTCTTCTATTTGCTTTGGAAGATGGCAAAACTAAACACAGTTTGATCCCTTACATAGCAAAGAAGGGGAAACGGTTCGACACCTGGTGTACGTGTACGTCACAAACTACTTTGCATCGCTGACAGAGCTGTCAACCCCTAAAGTCTTCAAATAATGAGAATTGAAAGGGATGGGATGATAGATGACGCCATAACGCATATAACGTCATTTCTGGTGACGTCACGTTACGTCTTTTACGCAAAAAACTCCGTTCGACTTATGATATTTAAGCCATTTTTTTCAGCTACATTTGTCTTCACAAGTTACAAACCAAAACTTAACAGTCCTAAAAACTCCCTCTGAAGCGAAATAAAATCAATCGACATCTTCAATCTCTGCGACTTGACATAAGTACACAAGACCTCACCCAACCGAGGCAAAAAGTCAAAAGTGCGCGAAAAAGATATCGTTGGCATTGCAACATTTAAATTTGATTGGTTTATTCTGAACCAATCACATTATCCGGGGCAGGTACAAACACAGGTCTCAGGTCACAGGTGTCTCTTTTACCAATACAGAAACAGACCTAAACATTCATTTAAGCTAACCTTAGGCCTAAAAACTCTTGTTTAGGTCTAATTATGCCTAAGGTTAGCTTTAATGAATGCTTAGGTTTGTTTCTGTATTAATAAAACAGAGACCTGTGAACGAGATTTGTGAATGAGACCTGTGTTTTGCACCTGCCGCATTATTTATGAAACGTTCGAATTTTGTTATTATCGATGTTAAAATAACTCGAATAACACAAAGTATTTGAAATTTTATGGTTGTGAAAGTCGATTCTCTCTAGAAATGACAAACTTCGGTGATTAATTGAGAGATTTCAGAGCATAATCTTGAGCCGGGAGATACAGTCCAAAATCTGGAGTCTCCCGGGAGAGTTGACAGCCCTGCGCTGTTTTCAAGAAAAACAACAACAACAACAACCTCAGTGCAAAAGTAGTTTGTGACATCAACCCGCTATTGTGCCCATTCCCTTTCTTTGCTCTGTCGTAGACCGCAATATATCTGATTTTCTTTTTCGGGGAGTCTCTGAAACAGCGAGTTTATCTAAGAAAAGAATCGCTTTTGGACAGGTGCAGAGGATAATTACAGCGGCAAGGCATTTTCGAGCTAATGGACGCAAGATTCTTCAAAAGAAACTTGTTTAAAATTATTGACCCAGCTTGTTCGGTCAAGATGGCTTTGTTTATGGACCTCAACTTCGTCTCGGTACATAAACACGCAAAAAGAGAACTTGACCAACCCGCATATACTTAAAGCTCGAAATTGTAACTGCATTGCCTTTCAAGTTCTTCTTGTATACTTATTCCATTTGGCAATATAGTGACTTTTATTCTTTAAAATTGTTCAACCTCGTCCCCTCGGGGGGTTTGGAATTGGTGAAACTACAGCTCTGTTGTCTTATTCGCTATTTATTTTTCACATATCCCATAATACGTTCATTTTGTGGGGTTATTTGCATTAAAGCAATTGATATCCAGTTCACTGAAGCATGATACAGTCCCAAGAGTTAATGACTTGTATTGTTTTTATGCAAAGAACCACCCAAAACGTATTGCATCATGAGAATGGGAAAGTAGTGAACTAGATGAAATAAGGTAAAGATCCTTCAAAGTACTTTGCCCGGTCATAAATGATGCTGAATGCCTTGAATGCCTTGAATGCCTTACCCTCAAAATGGGTTGTTTTAATCCCCACATGGCGATGTCCCGAACCTTCAAGTCCACTAATTGATTACACGAGGATACGAGTAACCCCGCTTTTCCGATCGAGTATCGATCGTACTCGTAGACCGAAAGATCGTACACGGTAGTGACGTTTTCTCCATCTGACGACGCGAGCAGTTGAGAGGCCTCCATGTGATATCGAAGTTTAACCTCTCTACCACCTGATCCGTAAAGCGAATGTGAGGTAGTTAGATTGCCTGCGCTAATCCATGACTCTGTTCCTTTTTCAAAAAACAAGTGGTCGGGCGTGGTCCAGATGTCTTCATCACCCGTTCGCAACACGACGAGGTCTATTGTTGGAACGATTCGTTTCCGAACCTGGTCAACACGACGCAAATGTGTCACCGAAGAGTCCTCACCCTCATGTCGAGTCACCACCAGGTCGCCCTCTCTGATATTTTCGATCGGTACTAAACCCTGGGCTGTGTGCACTAGAGTGTCTCCTCTGAAGCAAGACTTGACCAAACAGCAGTCGTGATGCCAGGTGT
>JALIRR010000841.1:80000-92500 GCA_023091755.1 Montipora sp. Colony 1 RG-2022 | reverse complement strand
GTGAACTGCGGATATGAAATCAAGTGAAGCTATGATTCTCGCAGTTATGAACGCAATTATTGCAATTGCGTAGAGAAGCCTGCAAAATTCAGGACTTCAACGGGGTTTGAACCCGTGATCTCATTTGTGGGTTCTAATGTTCCTGTGAGGGAATCGCAGAATCGCGAGGTCACGGGTTCAAACCCCGTTGAAGTCCTTAATTTTTCAGGCTTCTCTTCGCAATAGCAATTGCTGGTTTTCACTCGCGTGATCAACAGCCATGTTTTTCAACGAAAACAAAAGGAAGCGTTTGCATAATAATAGAGTTAAATTCCCGGAGGATTTGGTCGGGGCACCAACATGGCCGCCTTTTCTTTGTCTAGGGGCACCAACATGGCGGTCGTGACGTCCTGTGAAAACCGAGAATAATTGCGTTCATAACTGCGAGGATCATAGCTTCACTTGATGGGTCTAATTATTATTATACCAAGATGTGTATGGGTGAAGGTGGGCCTTTAAGAGGAGCGTGCTCATTACTTATTTTGTTAAACTTGTGTATAATTGCTTTCACAATCTCCTTCCCGTGGTTCTCTCGTTCCCTCGAGCAATTAAGTAATCTGCATTGTGGTTGTTTCTTCTAACATAACCATAAAACCGCTGATAGGGTAGGACCTCAATCCAGTTTTGTCAACAGGACGATTAGATGCTATCTAGGGTAGAGAGAATTTGCAGTTTCGGTGGAATTTTTCTGGACTCTTTCTTTTGTTAAATTATACTAATTAGCGGTTAAGCCCCGACACAGTGAGTTTGCATGTCCATACTTTTAATTGTTTTCTCTCCTTTTCAATTTAGCTTACGCTACCACCCCTATATTGGACAAATAAAAGCTTGCAAGCTTTTGGGGTCGTGTCGTGCAATTTGCACAGTTACGTAGAATAAGAACGTGCTCAGCGTTACGATTGAAAATTTTCAGGCGAGTCGCCAAATGGACTTTTCAAAAAGCAACAAAATTAAATGTTGAGGGAGTTTTGGTTCACATTGTAACCAGGTTGATAATCAGACGTAGCTTGATGGCACTCTGGTTCGGAGAAATTAAAAAAAAAAGCTTTTTAACCAAAGAGCATCAAACTATGTCAGAGTTTGTTGAAATTAAACCAGTTTACAACACATGACTGTATAGAAAACAACAATTAATCTCAGCACAACAGCGCCGACTTAAGAAACCCAACTGGAGGGACACAGTTTGCATTTACAAACTGTTGCCAGGCTCCAGCCATTGGGGCACGCCATCTCCTTTTTCCCGACAGGTAGAGTCCACTGCCCATTTTCATGCAAATCGCGGTGGCGAGGCACAAGAATGTATGTTCCATGTTGTTACTTTAGCAAAAAGACTCGGTTAAAGCATCAATGTAAGCATCGTCACTATCCAGGATTTCCTGTTCCAATTTAGAAAGTAAAGAATGTTAACAAATCGTTTGAATGTGGGCACACTCTTAGCTTATTACCGAGATATAAAAAACTGGGCTAAACTTGTATACACCGGGTACAAATTACGTAAAACCAAGAGTCCATTACCCTGCTAGAGACACAGGATTTCATTGGATGCTTTCCTAACAATAAAACGGAAGTGAAAAATCTTAGGGAGAGAACTCCAAATCAGCACTAGCGCGAAATATGAAAAAAAGAAATGTGAAAATTACAAATACAGTGCGATGAAGGACTTCGTTTAAAATTCTCCGGGAAAGACAGTCGTAGATATTTTAAACGTCTGTAGTGCTGTATAACCAAACAGTTTTAACTAGAAACTACCCTGTCATATTTTCGGAAACGAAAAACAAAAGTGCTGAAATTTTTTTTTCTCTGGATGTTAGTTTCTTTACTAAACTTTGCCTGTCGTGTTTTGATTAAATGATCCCGCGTCAACGTATTCAAAGGCGATACAACTAAAACGATGGAGTCACTCACTACCATACACGAGCCAAAAATGAACGGCAAAAGCTAAAATATCCAGAATTTTCCATAGCCCGTGGACCACTAAAACATCCTTCGTTTTCTCCACAATATTTCTCAGTGCATTTACCTGCGGTTCACAAAGAGAGATCTATTCTAAATTCAAGTAGAGGCAGAGCATTACACAGTGAACGTTTTCCCTCATGCAGCCGCCGTTATGTTCTCTCGATTATAGTGGATATTTCAAGACTTCATATATTACCAACGCCGGACGTCCCAGTATCTAGGACTTCCGTCGACCTGTGTCTCCAGAGCCAACGGATTCTCGTGCTCACTCTCTGGCGGATAAGAGGGCCGGGCGGCACTGGAGACGAGAATGGTCAATATGCCGAAGTCACTCCTTATAAATTATTTACCACCTCGTTTACCATCAGAACAAACATGCCGCTAGTTGACATTTCGTGCAGTGGTAACCGAGCGGTAGAACGTTTTAATGGGAAATTGGCAGGTCATGTGGAGTATGTTTTGCTGCTAACACATACAGTAGGTTTCCTTGCGAGTAAAATACATAATTTTCTGTTCACTTATCAGGTCCAAAGTGCTCACCATAAGTGACATCAGAGGCGTAATACGATACTGCTATCATCATCGTCGTTGTCGATATCATAATCAACGTATAAAGGTAAAGTACGGTCGAGAAAAAGTTTCCCTAAATTACGAAATCTTTTCCCCAGGAATTCGAAAATAAGTGTGTTATTTTTCCGAGTCTACATTTCTCCTTACATTCAGTATCATTGTAATTCGAAAATAATTGCCGTTTAGTCCAGTTCCCTGTTAAAATGTGACAAGAGCACTTTGAAGTTGCCTCTTTCGTGACTTAGAGAGCGACATCTTGGATATGATGTGTTATGACGTAGCAATAGTCAACAAACGTGTTCGACCTTACCAAGTTCTTCGATCCCCGATCACTTTCTCAATGTTGTGTGACCTTTCTGCTTCGAAAAATTCAAATGTCAGATGAACTATGGTAAACGGTCTTGTGGTTCAATAGGTAGTAGGCCATGTAGTCCATAAGTGCGACAGAAACTCAAATTACTTAATATTTATAGATTTTCTACTCAATCAAACTAGACTGCAAAAATCAGCCAGAGCAAATGTAAACAAGATAAAAGCTTGAACATGCGACAAAGAAATATTGGACAAGCGTACCTTTTTCACTTTCTTCCTTCAGCGACAGCCGTGTTCGATGCTTCAATAAACGTATTTGTTTGATTTCACACGGGAAAGCGTTGAATTTAGAATAAGCCGACGAAACTTTCAGATGTTGCTCAATACAAGTAGCAAGGCTTTTCACATCAACAATTACTGCTGTTGGGGTGTACTCTTTGGGTTTTACTAAAAGCAGGCCCGCGGCCCAGCGGCCCGCGGCCCACGGCCCGCTACGGCCCAGCGGCCCGGCGGCCCGCGACGGCCCAGCGGCCCGGCGGCCCGCGACGGCTCGGAGGCTCGGTGGCCCAGTCCTGTTTTTCCACAGTTTTTTTGTCCAGCGGTAAATCCACTCGCATGCACAGATCTGCATCGGGTTTGGGCGTGCAAAATAGACGACGGTGAGTTTGAAGTCGTTTACCATTTAATCATTTGAATTCTTGTTTCTGTTTGTTGCATGTTGTTCAGATAAAAACGTTTTCGTTCTCTGTTCATTCGTCTCTTTATAGAAACCAAGAGAAAATGAGGGGACAGAGAGGGAGGCTCAGGGCGTTGGCCGGGATATGTCATGTCCACGAAAGTTATTTTTAGACAAGCGGAAGTCTTTGTTCTAGCGGAAGTCTGTCTTCCGAGACGTCCGCATGCAGTCTTGGTTAGGCTTTCTCGGAATTTTTTTTTCTTTTCTGTTGCCCAAAGAGGTAGGTTGGCATGCATGCGGACGTCTCGGAAGACAGACTTCCGCTAGAACAAAGACTTCCGCTTGTCTAAAAATAACTTTCGTGGACATCACATATCCCAAGGGCTGGACCGGGAGCCTCCGTTTCTGTCTCCTCATTTTCTCTTGATAGAAACCGATAGCACAATAGAGGACTTTCATTATCGAACGATGTAAGTTATTTTCAAATCATACTTTGAAAGTGAAAATATCATAAGTTATGAGATATGTGAACTGCGAATCTTTTTTTTTTTTTCAGAGTTACACAAATAAAGCATGCAAACGCAAATCTACCGCCGTTCATAACTGTTGCCTGCCATTGCACAGAATTACCGTAAGATCATCTGATTACAAAGTGAGAATGTGATTGCCTTATAAACTGACAAAACGCAACTCAGTGACAATACGCAGTTCACATATCTCATTATTTGGGTTATGAAATTTTCAATCTCAAACTATGGTTAGAAAATAACTTACATCGTTTGAGAATGGACTTCCTCTCTATCGGGTTCTGTAAACAGACGAATAAACAGAGTGACAACGTTTTTCACTTAGATCCATGCAACAAAAGAAAGGATCGAAAAGGATTGAAATGATTATTAAAATGGTAAACGAATTCAAACTCACCGCCGCTCATTTTGCACGCCCAAACCCGATGCAGATCTGTGCATGCGCGTGGATTTACCGCTGGACAAAAAAAAACGGTGGAAAATCAGGACTGGGCCGCCGGGCCGCCGGGCCGTCGCGGGCCGTGCGCCGCGCCCGTACTCTTTCGAAGGGGATGAAACTAGACACATGTCTAGACTTGAGAACACATTTAAAAATTTAAAAAACCGAAGCTTACACCGGAAAATTAAAATTTAAAGAAAAGTTGGCCGGCGAAAATAAAACGTGGATGGATTCCTCAGACGTGAAAGCCTGACTGCTATATTGTCTGTTCGGGTCTGTCATTTTACCAATGAGGACTTCAGGTAGTGGATATTGGTCTTGGTGACATTCGCTTCATACGAAAATCTCAGTCAACTAGTTCAAAATATCATTATATTGGAGCGAGAAAACTGAATCAAGCCATATATAGACGACTTTCACTGTTATGCGTTAATAAACGTAACTTGAAATGTGGTTAAATTTTGTTAGAATTATAGAAACTACTGACACGTTTTACCCTTACCATTTGATGGAAATGTGCAAAAATCGATCGTTTGTTTTGAAGTTGTAACAGGGATCTCATAGAAGGCCACGGTAGACAGATTAAACTTGATCTCCAGACCTTTATTTCACAGTAATGAGCGCGGGATAGCACTGCAAGCTCTCTTTCGCTGTGTAAAACTCCTGCATATAACTCACATATAAAACCCTGTTTAACGACCACGAGGTAAATTTGTTCCGAGGTGGAGCCAACATCAATACAATTTAGCCTCTGGATTGAGATTCAAGTTTACAAAGCATTGGTCTCCCTCGCCTGTGTTTTCTTCTTTACATCAAGTACATTTAGTCATCCGGAGAAATCCTTGCTTATTGCTACGTCATAGCCTCGTTTGCATACACAAAAACAAGGACGGCGGATTTAAATTTAAATTTGCCTATTTTTGAAGCGTTGTTGTTGGCTATTTAAACATATTTAGTCGAAATGAGTGGTCAAGTATGACAATACAGGTAAAGAACTTTCGATTCAGAGAAACTTTAATTTTCTAGACCGTACTTTCTCTTTAAAGTAAGCAGATTGGGCAACTTATGTTACAGATGATTACTGAGGTTTCTATCCTTAGTCAGTAGTGATACTGTTTATTCGCAAGAGCAGGCGCCACTGAACACACATGGCGCTAGAATACAGCGGACAAGAGGCATTCACCTTCCGAAAGAGGGAAGCCAAAATAATATGGTCTTACCCTAATTGTCAGGGATGATAACATGGTATCAAGTTGTATCCTTTTCTCTGTGAAAGAGGCTCTGTTGTTGGGGTTCTTTTCCCAACAATTCAACATCATGTAGTATCTGTCCGCAAAACAAAAAAAAAAATGTCACAAAAGGAAAAAGGTGGATACCGTTTTTTTTTAAATGGAAAGAGAGAAACAACTGTCTAGCACTTGCTTCCCTTACAAACCAAGTATATGTCTTGATTTGACAAAGTCTATCTGTTTATAGGATTTCCAAATTACTGATATGTAAATTTCACTGAAAGATGACTTTGTGGAAAAAAATTACTTTATAATTTCAAAATTCGCACCTAATTGTCAGTTTTCTCGCCACGTTTTATTAGCCCGAGCCGTTCAGAGTACCCTAAACGGCCAGTATGTTTGAACACCTGTTTGAGCCTTACGCGCGCGTTGCCACTGAGGCTGATATGTACTGAATAATATTTCAACTCACATGTCCTCGGGACAATTTTGAGGTTTCTGCATTCTGTACCCCGAGTTAAGAAGATCAAACAGCCTTTCCACAGGTATTCCAGGATATGGTGAGCCACCTGGGAAAATGAAATTCGGCAAATTTGTAACTTTCGGAATCTGGGCGAAAGTTGAGCAATAAAATATTTGAATTGAGGGTCGTTTTTATCCATGTTAAAAGGCGTTGAAAATAAATTCTTAATTTATAATGTTTCTTGAAGATAAATTCTGAATATCAAGTCCCTTATGAGCCGATGAACTCGAAACCCTTCCCCCCGCCTCCCTTCCCGGGAGTATAAGCTGCTCTAACTCCGAAACATGGCAAAGGTTGTTTAACAACAGAGCTTAGAGCGTTTAAGACTAGTGATTTTAAATTGTTCAGTGTGGGTTGATTACCTCTAACAAAAACGTACACAGTTTTAGATATTTAACAATGGAATGGGGGTGCATATTCGCTCTATAGTATGACAAAGACGAATTATGCAGCCAAAATTCCTTTGAAGACAACTTTTGAACAAATGCTATATCTCTTCCTTAAACTCTTCCATTTCGTCCAAAGATGTGTTTATAGCTGTTAGCGCTCGGAAAAAAAAAATTGAAAAATGATAATTTCGGTTCAAATATCCCCACCCCAGCTAGGCAAAGGTCAAATTCCCCACTCCCCAGGCACAGAAATAGTTTCGATTTTATCGGCGCATTACCGAATGTAAAGATCTCCCAGAGCAGGATACCGAACGCCCATACATCACTTTGAGTCGTGTAAACTCGATCAAACAAAGCCTCAATGGCCAGCCATTTAATCGGGAGACGGCCCTGAAAATATAAGAAAAAATAACTATGTCAAGCCTTAATGATGGACGTAGAACAATTTTTGAACGCGACGGTTTTACATTTGCTTACTTTTGTTGTCTTTCTGTAGTACTCGAGGTCTTTCACGTTTCGTGCCAAGCCAAAATCGGCTATTTTCATGACAAAATCTTCCCCTACAAGAACATTTCTGGCGGCGAGGTCACGATGAAGGCACTGAAATAATACATTTAAAAAAAAACTAAGTAATCATGATATATCGATCCATTTTGTAATATTTAACCTTGATCATTTGGATTCGAATTCGTTTACAAACCAACATTGAATAGTGGTTTTTAACCAATTATTAAGCGGCAAATGTGAAATAACGAAACCACGTTAACGGCAGTGACAAAGACAAATTAAGTAACGCGACCAAGTTGCAAAAGAAGTTCATTTTGTTGTCGTGATCTTTCATTATGAGACAAACCCAATTATTCCACTTAACGTTGTTCAGTAACAGATGAATAAATAAGGTAGTAAATAATAAATAAATAAATAAATAAATAAATAGTTCAATAAATCATCGCCGACCGGTTAGCTGAGTAAGCAGAGCTGAGAGTAAAGCGCTGCCTTAAGTTTATAGTAGCAACTGAAAATGGTTTGATCTTGAAGTCTTCTCGGATAAGGACTATGATTCCCTGTCATCCTCTTCCCACAACCCTTTTTCGTAAAATTTTTTTGGACTAATACTTAATACTAATAGTTCTTAAATTCTGTTGGCCTAATCGCATTTTAGTTCTTTTACAGACATAATGCTATAGCAAGGAGTAGCGGGCATAACGTTCTCATAGTGTGGTCTGTCACATTCTCTTCTCGAACGTGTCGGGCTTGACAGGCTAGATAATAGACAACGTCAGTAAAGGATTGATTAGAGAGTTTGCCGAGATCATGGATCTGGTCCACACCTTATAAAGGGGCCCGGGTAGTTTCTAAAGAAACTGCGGTGCTGCGTCGGTGGGGAAGTAATACACAAAAACGTGGTTTTATCAACGGATTTTGGTAATGTAAATTGACCACAGTGCAGGGATTCCAAAAGCTGACGTTTCGAGCGTTAGCACTTCGTCAGAGCGAATCACTTCTTATAAAACTCTTAACTTCTGGTTTGCCACTATCGAAGTAATCACTTCATTTGCAGCCATGAATGAGAACGGAACTTTTAAGTTCTATTGTAATTCACATAATAAAATCGGCCGTAAAGTAGCCTTCATGGATTTTACATAAGGGGCATTCTTTTACAGTTAGGTGGCCAAAGATGACTTGTTTTTCATTTCAACGGATTCTTGTTTGGTTCAAAACGACGAAAAAACAACGATACCTTTCTGTTTCCAAGATATTCCATTCCTCTTGCTACTTGTAGTGCGAAAAACACAAAATCTCTGATAGTTAAGGAAGGTCCACGAGAACTTGGTCTGCTCTGCGGATACTCAAAAGGTCTCCTGTCCCTTAAAAACTGTCGGAGATTGCCATAGGGCGCGAACTCAACAACCACGAACAAGGGACCTATTTAAGTGTTTCATGTTACTTTTTAGTGTAAAATACACCGAGCGACAAACAAAAATGAAATTTTTACCAAAGAATTTTAACCAGGCTCGATTGACCAAGAATAATATCCATCTCTTTCCTCAGTCAAGACATTCACAACTGCGTCATGGATGACGAGGTTAAAATTAAGTAAAACATCCTCACCGTTCTGTGTGCATGCACCAATCAAATTGATGATGTTCTCGTGTTTTCCAATCTCCTTCATTGTGTCCATTTCAGACAAAAGGTCGGCTAATTCATACTCAGTTGCATTAGCTGGAAAAGATAGTGATCAACTCATTCTTAGTTCCATATAGTCGAATGTTCTCTTAAATTCCGCGACAAACGGTGATTACAGTATATTTTACCTTTAAGCATTTTTACAGCCACTGAGTATGTCTTAGGCATATCCGGCAATCCCACAGCATCAGCTCGCATCACCAAACCAAATGCTCCTTCACCAAGCTCATCCCGCATTGTTAATAGAGATCTATCAATTTCCCACTCCTCGTCACACGGTAGTTCATAAAATTCTGCATTAAACACAAACTGGTAAAGTAAGTCATATTTAAATCAGGGACTGAAGAAATGATACATATAAAGCTCATTCAAGATTCTGGTTCAGCTCCGAGTTCCTTGGCCCAGTTGTTCGAAGCTTGGTTAGGATAATCCTACGGAAACTTAATTTGCATTCTATTATCTGATCATATAATTTTGCCCATATTTGAATAATTCAATTAGTGCAATAATTTGTGCATTAAAAATGAGGTTTGTGGTGTTCTACTATGTGTCTAATTACTTTCGTTACCACCTGGGGGTACTAATCGCCTGCTCCACCAATGTATATGGGACATACGAAACATTCCATAAACGCAACTATCCGATACCTACTCACTTCCTCAAAGATTTGTTGAGCCTTATATTGAAAGAAATTCTTTCTTGTTTAACAGGAAAAACTACTTTCAAACGCACGAAACCGCAGTATCCTTTGCCAAAATTTTCATGGATGCGATTGAAACAGCTATCATCAAACTTAGTCCATACAAGCAACTCATCTTTCCTCTATGGAGTATAACCAAAGAAGAAGTAAACAATTTCACAGAGCTAGCAAATAGCTACAATCTGACCATAAAATTCACGACTGAGATTCAGATCTTAGATACCTGTCACTTTATACAAGGTCACTCTATTCTTGTGTGCGCACGCACTTTAAACCGACAGAAACTTTCCAGTTCACGCACATTCTCGTCCTCAGAGCCCTCCGTTTCTTTTGGTCACGTGGTCGGCGAAACGAAAGGCTCTGGTCGCACCTAAGAATTCGAATATTTTTGTTAGCTGATTAAAATTATATGCGCAGAACAAAATAAAATTACAAGAACTACGCATCACATTTTGCTTCCGGCCCATATGTCGGAAACAAATGGGACTTGCTTAGTTGGCGCGCTTTACGAAAGATTAAATGAAAACTTTTGAAAGATGGCGACTTTACCAAAAAAGGCGTAGAAGCTTAGGCGAAATCAATAGAGACCTTAAGCAACGACGACGGCGACGGCAACGATAAAGCCATCTCAAAATGTAAATTCGCGTTATTGTAATTGTACCAATATCTTCTCTCCCCTCACTCACGATTATTAAAACTTGAAAGAAGTGCGCATGCCCTGCCGGATGTCCGAGATTTACGGATATCCGGTATTGGCTGCGACCACAGCCTTTCATTTTGCCGACCACGTGACCAAAATAACGAAGGGCTCTGGGGACGAGAATAGTTCATGCACTTTATCTCCTGTCACCCTCTAGGGGTCAGGAAAGTCTTCATCAAAGGCTAATCCCTAGGGGTTCTCAGAACGAACAATGCACTGAAAACCAAAATTTGAAGAAAACAACGCACAATTCAAACAAAGAATACGCCACAGGGGTTATCCAGATAACCTTGTGAACATGCAGTCATCTGAAGTCAGATTTAAGCCGTTGTCACCGTTTGAAACTTTTAACTGAAGCTTATGTGCAACGGCGCTGCGAATCAAGTTTCAACAGGCGTTGCGCCTTGTAACATTTTGAACTTTCGTTGCAAGACAAATGTCACAAAGTGGTGTTTCACGGTGGAACTCTTGTTTTTATTACCACTGCGATCGTTGCGACTGTCGCAGAAGTAGAAAGCAGTTTACTTTTCGTGAAACTTGCCTCACAACGGCAGTTCAAAAAGTTTGACGAAACCGACCATTACACGATGCAACGCCTGGTGAACTTGTTTCGCCGCGTCGTTACACGCAAGTTTCAGTTAAACGTTTCAACGTGTAACAGCGGCTTTGAAAGAATGTTGGCTCTAAAAATAAACAAAGAAGCCCGCAAAAAGAATTATTACAGAATACGCCCATCATGCAGTGCCTAATCTCAACAACAACTGGCATCTTATACAAAACTAACCCTTGCTGAGAAATCTTTAAAACCCCTTCCCTTATTTCGTATAGAAGAGGAAGATCTTTAAAAGATGTACTCGTTAAAGAAAAACTCTGAGGGTCGTTCAATTTCCTATCGTAACTAATTGGAGTGATTTTTGGCCACGTCGTGCGAAGTGACCCGTGATGACTGACGTTTTATGACACAGGAAGTGTTTAAAGACGGAAGTCAGTTCTGTCGCTAACATGTCTTGCAAACTCAATGTTATTGTTCATTTTTTACGAATACTATTTTGTATGCAGACCATTTGGAAATAGTATTCTCTGTAAATTACAGAATACTTATATTACACCGACCGAGTATACCCACAATTTCTCTACGCTTCATTACACTGAAAAGAAAAGAAATTGAGGTTTTTTTCTTCCATCTCATATTCGTAAGCAGTTAGTTCAGGCCCTAGTACTTTCCTATTTCTATTATAATTGTGTTGTTTATCATAATTTGCCACATTACTTTGTTTAACGCCTAAAAACAATTCAAACAGCATGTGCGAGCTTTGATGTAGGTAAATTTGTTGAAAGTGATGATATTATAATGCTAAATTGGTTACAAGTTAAAGCTTAGTTTACACTGTGACATAAGCATAGAGCAAAAGCGGCGTAAAGCAGGAGTGACATAAGCATAAGCATAAGCATAAGAAAAAGGAATCGTTTCCATGCTTATGTCTCGTTTATAACTGCGTAAGCCGGGGGCAACATACGGGGGGCATTCAATAAGTAATGCCCCTGACCCACTTCCATTTGTCTGATCTAGCTGAAATTTTGCATGTGCAATGATTTATATCTCTATGGGTTATGTGGAAAATTACAGCTCTGAACTAATTGTGGTTTCTGATTTACAGGTGTTTGAACTAAGTCAGGTGTGAAATGGAGCCTGTTGAGTGTCGCGCAGTGATCCTGTTTTTGTATTTGAAAGGACACACACCACAGGACACTTTTGATGAAATGAAAGAAACTTATGGTGATAATGCCCCATCATATGACCTTGTAAAACGCTGGCATCGTGAATTCAAACATGGCCGGAAGTCTGTGGAAACAGCTCCCAGACCTGGTCGACCCCCTTCTGCCATTGATGAGGCATCTGTCCGTCAAGTTGAGGCTGCCATTTTGGAAGATTGGCGCATTACTATTTGCCAAATAGCCCAAGAGGTCAAGATTAGTACAGGGTCTTTGGAAACTATCCTTCATGACCATTTGCATATGCATAAGGTGTCTGCCAGATGGATTTCCAGGTTGCTCACACCTTTCCAGAAGCGAGAACGCGTCGAGTGCTCGAGGATGAATTTGGAGATGTGCCAAGAAGATGAGTCAAAGTTTTTCAAAACACTGATTACACAGGATGAAACCTAGGTCTAGCACTATGATCCAGAGAACAAAGCCCAGTCAATGCAGTGGAAGCACTTGGACTCACCACCTCCAAAGAAGGCAAGGGTGCAG
>JALIRR010000841.1:67500-75000 GCA_023091755.1 Montipora sp. Colony 1 RG-2022 | reverse complement strand
GGGACTGGAACCTAGATTAAGCAAATACTTAACAATAATATATAATAATAATAATAATAATAATAATAATAATAACAGAAAAGATGAACAAAGCATCAGCTTTTCACTTCCGACGTTGACGTTGAAAGCTGGCTCAAGTTCTTGAATAAATAAGGTCTCTTTTAGTTTACAATGATAGTCTGTTTTGCCCTTTATTTTAGCGATGCTTTATTAATCTTTTCTGTTTTTATTATTATTATTATTATTATTATTATTATTATTATTTATTTTATTGTTAAGTATTTGCTTAATCTAGGTTCCAGTCCCCTCATCCGCTTTGTTATATATAAACAGCTGTTTTAAATTTCAACGGTTACTTTTGAAAATGTATGTAGGTCACATACGAAACGTCTAGTCATAATCAAAATGAACACGTTCAATATGTTTATCACTGCTGTTTGTGTCTTATTTTTAATCAACCCGGCTAGATTACAGCACATTTCGGTTTTTGTCTTGCATGGCATAGCCAGTTACTTTGTAGCTTTAGCCAGCGCTTTCATTGAGAGCTATCGAGTCATTAAATGTTTCCTTAGAGGAGAATATTCTTAATTATGTGATGCCAAAAATTGTCAGCTTACCTCTCTTAGTAGTCTGTGTGGGTGTTACATATCTGCTGAGGAATGCACTGTTAGAAGCAAATCCAACACGGTTTCCCACAAAACAGGTATATAATCCGAAATCTTTCTCTGTTATATTATTTAGTCTTAGCTCGACTCCATAGTTCCTACCAACCCGAACAGTTTTATAAAAGCGTGAATCAATGCGATCATATGAACCATGTTCAAGATTGAATGTAAAATTTTTCAGAAATGTGATGGATTTGTCCGATTTCCACCATGTGAAATCAGGCAGCGTTGCACTATGCAGCACGATGCATTTCATTGTTGCATTGCTTCCAATCTCTGCTGTTGCGTTTTTCGGGAAATCGCTTTGAAGAATCGGTCTTGTTTGAGGTTTGCCTGCAAAGATAAGTCAAAGATAAATTAGGGTTAATGCGCAACTCAAATATAAATTCTGAATAGTACCATAGTATGAGGAATATAATTACTCGCTGATCTTCTCAGTTTCCATCCTGATGCAATTAGAAATCAATCAGTGCGAGTGACATAGTTTAACATTGTTAAACAGAGAGAAAAATTAGCTTCGCTTAACTCAATATCTTCAGTTGAGGGCACCGCGAGTGAGCAGGGATGACTCTCAGGCAGAAGTGGGTTCCTTTGATTTTGTGCATTACTGTATCTAACACGATAATTACTGTTCAATTTGGACACAAAAACTGGTAACAAGCCTTATTATCTCTGTTTTTCAAATGAACACGCGATTATATATATTATATATTTGTTCCAGTCCTCTCCCCCAGCGCACGGTTTGCTATGTTCACCCTGTTGGTTGATGAGACTTGGTACGCAGGTTCTATTTATCCTCGAAGCGATTTATTTTCGGTTTTGCTTTTGTCGCCCTTTTTCCCGGAATTGATCTTATTTTTCAGTTTTGTCCCTCTGGCCCCAGTTGTACCAGGGCCGGATAACTTTATCCGGAGGAAAAGGCCAATTATCCAATTAATATTTTCAATGTGCACAAAGATTTCAGTATTTGCTCACGTGACCGTGGATATGCACACTCTAGGCACTTCTAAGTAAAGGTGTGTACGGAAACCTTGGCCAGTGTTTAACGAAGAGTACAATTTACTCCCTGGATAGTGACTTATCCATTGGATGAAGTTATCCATCCTTTTAACAACTGGAGCCTGAAAATTTACCTGATACCTAAAAGCTGTGTGAGATCATTTGAAAAGGTTCTTACCCCTGACAACCTGTAGGGTATAAGTGTGATTTATACTGCCATGAGGATTCGAAACTATGCAAGTGTACTTCCCAGAATCGGTGAGTACTAAATCTTTCAGTTTTAGGTACCAATTTGAGGCGTTAAAGGATGAGGGGTGCATTCGTCTTGTTGGTATTCTGTGACCGTCTTTTAACCAGCTGTACTTCAGTGGGGGCGCTCCATTTGCTTTACACGTCAACTTGACGCTGTCCGTTGCCAATGCCGCTCTAAATGTCTTTTTGAATGTACCTGAATCTGAAAAGGTTGGTGGTGCCCCTAAACAGTGAGAAATATCAGAACGTACTAAATGATATGAGCAATCTCTTCTGTGGCCTTTACAGTTTGTGGCCTTCAATCGTCATGATCAGTGCTAGTTAGGCCTCAAACCCCATCGTCACGAGAGCACTTTATCACCGTTTTTCGTTTCAGTACTTGTTGACTATGCAAGTTATTATGTTTAATCTTCTTTTCCAGTAAAAACTGAACTAAAGAGAACAAGGTAAATGTGCCGACCACTGTGGGCAAGCATTCTTCATTTTTCATACAGGGGAGTAGGCAGGATTTTTCACTGGGGGGAGGGGGGTAGGGGACATGTCCCGCTCTCCTCAGCCGGAACACATTCGGATATGCAATTGCAATTTCCTCAACTGGATATAAAACGAATAAAATAAAATAAAGAAATATATAGCAAAATTCCTTGCATTTCAAGTACTTTCTTCTATTACCACGAAAGTATTTCGACTACATTCATTGGTCTCATTTGGCCACTACAAAAACTTGCACAATAAACTTGACTTTCTTTAGCTGGAATTACTTGAAATTTAAGGTCACCGTGTGATTAGGTGTACGTATGCGAGATACCAGATTGTACTTCAATCTCCTGACTTAATGCTGGTTAGACAAGATGTCTGCAAACAACAGGCAGCGTGGATGACGTGTGGCAAATATATCAGTGATTTCATCCACGTTTATTGATCTCTCATTGAAGTTCAGAGCAAGCCTCGACTCCCTCTATGTCGTCATTTTATTGCGTAAATAGTTCTTCAGGCGTTTAAGAGTACTGTACAAAGAACGCGAAGCAGCACATGCATGCTCGGAAAAATGCAGGATCGCATTCTCTCAGGGCGTCTGATGCTATATTGGTTAGGCTAGCTTTCTCCACCTTTGACCATTTGTTGCGCCAACGAACAAGTTCCACGTGAACAATATTTGGCGAGATCATCTTCATGAAATTAAAGGGCCGTGCCCATTAGGGTCTCGTTCGTGTTAACCACTACTTCTGGAACGAGGCACATCAGCTTCCATACATCCAGGAAGCAGGAATAGCACGAGGTTCAGTCTCTGGGTACTCCGGTATTTCCCTCTTCTCAAAAACCGACATCTGACTTTATTTGCGTTAATTGTCAAGTTCAGTTTACAGTGTCTCGGAGTAATGCTCCAGCGCTAAAGTGCCTTTTCATTTTCGTCGTATTTTCGCCGAAGCAGGCGTCCATCTGGGCTACGAGGATGAGAGAAATGCACAGAGATCTTAGTAAGGTTATTACGATGTTGCTGTCTATTCGAAATTCTTGGCATAGAACGATCAACGTCAACGTCTTTACCAAATGCAATGCTTGCACCATACCACTGATTAAAGTGGATTCCAACCTGTTCTCTTATGACCTTTAAGTCGGATTTTACAGAACCATCCGCTTTTGAAGTTGCGTGCTCAGCGGTTTCAAAGGTCTCTACCATCTTGATGATGTCAATGTAATAAAACAAACATCGATTTTCTAAGCCAACATTATTTCATTCTTACCTCTTTTGGAGCTGAAAGTACTGATGCCAAGCTTCGTTTGTTAGGACATGGTGACTGATACGCTGTGCAGTAGACCTTCGATCTTAAGCTCAATATTTTCCCTCCTTTTTGCGAATCTAGCGACTGCTTTTCACCGAAAATGCGGACTCTAGAACACTGTACGAAACGATTTTACTTCTCTCACTTGCAGCGCGCTGATACATTCTTGGTCTTCACTGCAAAGGTGAATTTCTTCTTCATTTTGTAACACAGTGCTGTTTTTTCGCGATTATTTTGTTTTCCAGGAGCGAGGGGGTCCACGGGCACCCTAGATCCACATGGCTACGCCTCTGCATGGTGGCTGGGACACACGACATTCATGCAGCACAAGTTGGTGAGATATCAGAAAATACAAAATAAAGAACGAGAGCGAAAATGCCGTACAAGTTTCCATGTGAAATTAGGGACCTTAAGCAAGGATGACGACGACGGCTACGAGAAGACCACAAAACAATAGGTTTGATTAGCAATAGCTATGCACGCCCTGCACGTGCATTTTACACTGTGATATATTTCTTTGCTGTTCTCGACTTGACAACGACGTGAAATCATCAAATTTGAGGTCATGTGGAGGAAGCGAGCACTCGACGATGAATTTTCAATTTTCTCTCTAAATATCCACACCGTTCTCACCAATTTTATTCTTGGAATGTGGAGTCACACTTTCCATGCCGAGCGACTTGGAGTAATCGTAAAATTTTTACAGTAACGGGAAATAATATCTTTAGATACTTGGCACTCGTAGCCGTCATCGTCGTCCTTATCATGCTTTCAGTGGCGGATCTAGGAATATTTTAAGCGGGGTGAATTGAAAGTATGTACTCTGACAAAAGTCCAGATAGTTTGGGCTGCCATTTTGACTTTGTTTATGTTTTGCATTAATGTTCACGTCAGGTGAACAGTATCTGCTCCAGCAGAAATATAAATACAGTAAAAAGCAGATAGAAAAAATATAAAGGAGCCAAAACGGGGGGTGGCTAACCACCCTATTCACATGCATCTATGTACTATGGATATCAGAACATCTTTGGTATTTGGTATTTGGTACTTGTTTACATTATTTGTTTTATTGTCTTCCTTGAAAGACTCCGGCTCCTAAACGGGCTTGTCGCAGGAAGAAAAATGCCCTTGAACATGAAATGTTTGAGATATACTGTCGTACAAATTGTGCCGGATTTCGACTTGTTTATTATTATTGGCGAATGAACACGAAGCTTTCTCGTGTCACCGAGATTGTCACATATTCTCGCGACAGATGATACCTTACGTAGGTGATACGTGTTTTAGGGTAGCATCCTTGTCTCGTAAGTCTCGACCTTTGTTAGCTGAGTAAATAATTTTTATCTATTAATGTTCTCCTTGGAACAGGCACATCTTTGCCCGAATGCGAACGAAGCCTTAAGCCGAACTTGAAGCACAGTTGGGTGATTGAAAGATAATAGGTGGCGGTTACAAGTGGTAAATTGGATATCAAGAAGCTGGATACGATCAATAGAGCGATCATGCAGGCGTTGGAGGGACAACCTTGTCAGCCGTTTCGGACGAACGTGGCATTCAAGCGTCTTGACCGACGTGTGTCGGAGGAGGAAAAGAGTTCCTTGTTTCATCGGATTTCCATTGGAAAAGAATTGCAACACCATCGATTAAAATGGTTTAATATTTGACTGATACTATTGTCAGAGAATTTAAAGTTATTGGACTGTACTGTTGCCATGAAAACGGCACAGCACTGCATAAAGACCCTCTCAAATATAACTTAATAATAATTTAATTCGGTTACCCCATTGAATTATTCAGCCATTTAATTCTGTTTTCTTACACATTGTATAAGAAAAATTTATCTGGCATAAATTGAGTCAGTATTTATGGAAACGCTGTTAGAAGAAAATTTTATCTAAGTTCGAGATAAACGAATCTTAACTGTATGCAAAAAACAGGGTAGGTCAACGAGCTAACAAGTCGAGATATTGCCCAACATTTCTAACAAAATTTATTTCAGGTTTTCCCGATTTATCCTTTTAGGTCACATTTTAATTTCCAGATAACCGTTTTTGATTTCATGAGCTGACGCGATTAGCTTAAGTATTGCATTTGTAGAAGACTAAGTGCTGTAAGATAATCTGCACTAATATTACTTTTAACAAAGAGTTTTGGGCTTTTGTGGTGTACTACTTACGTCATCTAGAACTTTTTGATTTAGAATGTGACATGTCTCTTCACCCGTTAAACCCACAGGTGATATTGTACAAGGCCATACAGTCGATCTTAACTTCATGTGGCTAAATCAGTTGCTAAATCAGTATAAAATACAATTTGCGGACACAGTTTGAGAAAAAAAAATCAGATAGAGAAACGATGACAGACAAACTAAATATTTAACCGCCATTTCGCTATTTTATTAAACTGTTTGTTTATGATTGCTTGGACGTTCCGACAACAACCTCCAGCCGAACAATTCAAAAGGAACGAGAAGCATTGAACTTTAAAGTTTCTTTAATTATCCGATTTGTTCATGTTTGTACGTGTAGGTATTCAAATCAAGAATTCTCAGTGGAGACAATACGCAAAACAGCTTTCTTGACGTTATATTTACTGTCAATTCTTATTGTAAACTTTTGCTCGTAAATGCTCTTTTAATACGGGCTGTTCTGCGGATTGTTGAATTAACTGACTCACTTCGTACTCTGTGTTAACTTGAAAAATACTGGTTCACAGTTTTCTGATGTAGACAATTCATGTATTTGGCGAGAGGTAAAAAGCTTGTTTTATTTTAAGCTGGTATTTGATTGTTGTAAATGGAGAAGAGTAAAGACGTCCACTTACCGAGCTGAAGAGGCTGCGTGCTGGTACTAACGAAAAACAACAATATCCACCAATTCCGCTTTGCCCACATGCTCGGCTTGCTCAAATCCTCAAAGTCCAGTTCCCTGAAAGAAAGTTGATGAAGCTATCATTATCCAAAATATGGCATGATTTTCATGATGAGATGTAGTTTTGCCCAAACGTTATTTCAAAAGAACGTGCATGAAATACGTCGTATTCAAATTACATCGCAGTACTTACAAACAAGAGCTACTGGGGATAGACTTGAGTGAACACGGAAGTTTCCCTTCATTTGTTTGTTTATACTGAGGGAACAATATTGGCATTTCATAGAATTGAAAAAAAAAAAAAGCTTTCCACTAAAATTGAAGGTGGCTGATCGATAGGCAGCATACAGTACACATAACATTGCCCACAAGCAGGGACAAAAAGTCTGCGTGAGTTAATTAGCATTTTGGTTTGTGTGACTGTCAAATTCTACTTATTTCAAGTATGCAAGAGTTTCCTGACTAATGGTTGCTCGTTGCTTATCCATAGTTACATGATTGTCCCGATTTATTTGGCCATAGATATCTCGACTTTCTTATGTTTTAAAAGCTCTGGAAACGCGTTAAATGATTTTCCACAAGAAAGGTTTGCTTTTATCGTAAACGTATCTGGATTATACTTTCTAATTCGGGTGTTGCGTTTTATTATAGTGGGCGGTGAATTATTTGCATAAGTCCGTGGAAAATCAAACAAGACGCCAAGTAGGCGTTCACGTGGGATGTACTGATTGCAGCCTGCAACAGGCAGCGGCTGTAAATAAAAACTCTACAGTCTGTAAAAAAAAAAAATCCTTGGAACAGTACACGAATATACAGATCTGAAGCTTCGGCAGCTCTCTCTCCCTCACAGTGTTGTTTCGCACGCGAGCTTTTGAGCCCATTTGGCAAAATAACATTGCATTGTGGGAGGGCATGGTATTAACAAAGTAA
>JALIRR010000841.1:57500-65000 GCA_023091755.1 Montipora sp. Colony 1 RG-2022 | reverse complement strand
TCATTTTTCCATTTTTTCCAAAAGATTGGAAAATGGAAAAATAAAACAATTCAACGATGTGTCCCATTATTTTAATTTTCTATTTTTTGTAGAAAACAGAAAATTTTTTAAAAACGTCCAAAGAAGCTGTTTTGGGTAATAAAATCATATTTTCAAAACTTTAAATGAAGATTAAAAAAAAAGGAAAAAAAAAGAAGAAAAATCCGTGCATATTTCCGATCTTTGGTCCATGTTACGTTATATTGCCAGTTCAAAAATAAACAACAAACCCTTTACGTACACAAAATATGATTTTTCAATTATTGTGGAAAAAATGGATCCATACTTTCTATCATGATATTACTAGCTGCGTTGTAAATAACGGGTACTCTTTGGAATTCTTCTCTTTTATACAAAGAGGGGTTAGACAAGGATGCCCCCTTTCAGGATTACTCTTTGTCCTTGCGGTAGAACTCCTAGCTAGCCAGATAGAATAAACAAAAAGATTCAAGGTCTCGAAAATGGAAATAAGGTAACCAAGCTTAGTCTGTATGCCGTTGATACTTTGTTTACCCTCGGATTTCAGAGTAGCCAGTAGCTAATTTCTCCGAGTATTTAACATATGCAATTGTTAAGAATCCCAACTGGAGGGAGGCAAACCAGTTGGCTATTTTACAAGTGCGCCAGGAAGTTGAACCAGGGACTACCTGAAACAAATTCAATGAGTGGTCAGAACGCGGTCTTGAACCCAGGATCTCTGGATCTCAAGGCACGGGCCCTAGCCACTCGGCCACACTGCCTCCTATGAGTCGCCTGCTAGTGTGCTGTTCTCCCTGCTCGACAGAAATTGCTCCGGTCTCAAAATAAACTATACGCTCCATACCAGCGTACACTGGGTTGCCAGTGGTACGTGTTACACAAAAACAGAAGGCACTGAATTGGGTAGTTTTGAACTGCAGGGTTCCAGACCATTTGAGGGTCACCCACATATCGCGCGAGCAGAGGCCCTTTGGCTCACACGTTCACACCTTTAATTATTTTGTAATATCTGGTCCCATTTTGAGGTCTTTTAATTTTTTTAATCTTTGGTAATAAATTCAATTTAAAGATAACTAAACACGCTCTTGAGTAAAATTCACTCGTTTCTTCTTAGATAAAGGAAAAAGATAACATAGTTTTCATATATAGCTCTGAATCGAATTCTCATCGAAAGATTCAATGACAATGGATCGTAAAAAGACGAAGATTTCTGCAGTCCCAGACTTTTATGATGTTTTGTCAAAAGGAAGAAATTGATCACGTGCTAGGCAACCATAAAGGTGCACGTGATCATCTTGTGTCAACTGAATGAACTACGGGAAAGCATGTTAATCGTTCGTCGTTTTCAGAGTATAACAACGTCTTTGGTTTTTTAATTTTGATGTAATATTTAACTGAATATTTACATTTCATCTGTCGGGTCAAGAAGCCTTCTTTGTCGGGTTCCTGAGAACGTATCTATTTTGACTTCAGGGTGAACTATTTACACAATCGAGAGGTTGAGCGGCCATGTAATTGAAAATCTGAACATCCATGAGATACAAAAACAGACTCGCGAATTATCGCAGATCACAATGCTGACAAGCACAAAAGCAGAAGAAATGGTTAATAAATATGAAGTTTGTTACTATCTGAATGTTTTTGGGTTAGAGCAAAGGGATATATTGTCACGCAAATGATGTAATTTCATGACACTCAAAATTCTCAAAAACCATTTGTTTCATGTAAACAATCTTCGCACTAGCAAGTCGTAGCAATAAATTGGATTAACCAGGAAGTTAAAGAAATATTGTTGGCTTCCAAAATAAATGTCATTTTACACTAAAATGACAAAATCATTTGTCAGAGAAATGAAATTCCTGTCTCCTCGCGTATCACATTTCAACGCACGTATGCAAATTTGTTAACTCATTTTCACCGCGTCCCGATTCCCGCGAAATTTTTCTTCTTTCAAATATTAAAAAATATTATTTCTCGTCAAGCGTTGCATCTTTTATGTTTAAATAACCGCTAAAAATAGAGATTTTTTAACGATCTATTCGTAGATATTTTTTCATAATTTAATATTCGCTGTCAACATTTGCACAACAGTCACAATCACAAAAATAGCAACGTACGCAACAAATCTAGCGGCATTTACCTCCTCGAATTCTCATGCTTAACACAGGAATTTTTAGTTATTGCGAAAATCTTTCTCTATTCGCTAGCAATCACCCTTTCAAATTTCAAAGAAATCGACCGGTCTGCGAATATTTTACGATTTTTTTTCAATGGGGTGTCAGAAGGCCAAGTGGATATTATGCATAATAGGGCAAGTTCGGGCGATCAAGTTGCACGTGTGACCCGTTATAAATATTTTTTCACAAACTGTTCCCGAATCGTCAGGTATCGACACAGAAGACAAGAACATCATTCTAAAAGCTTATCTTACGCAAAAAGTAGGTTCTGGAGGTAATTTTGAGAGTGGAAATCAAGTTTAAGGCAGATGAAAATAACAAACTCAAGAGGCCGCGTGGTATATTTAAATAAGTTAACACAACAGAAAGACGCTTAACCTCATTTTGACACGAAAAATGCTTTACTATTGCCATAAAAACTATCCAGTTAAGCTCGCATATTACACAACATGATGAATTCATAAAGGCCCCCTTTCCAATGAAACATTTTTTTAAACAAACAACATATTTGCTATTAGAGGCAAAAACCCCTTCCTATTTCATTACGTGCGTGAAGAAAAGAAACTCAATCGTGTCGAATTACCATAAACAAGCTGCCAACACACTCCGTGTCAAAAACGCAACTAAAAAATTTCCCACCAGTGTTCAGCATCAAACCCTTTACTGAAAACCCTTTACTTGAATTATCAAGCAAAAAATGGGCATCAAGCTTTCTTTCAAATAATTAACAAGAATTAGTGAAATTTCCAATTGTTACCGGAAGACTGTGCAGAATTGAGTACAAACAAATATAAATAAGCCAGACAACAGAGATCGCAGATCCAAGTTGTTCAATTCCTTCTCTGTCTTTGTTAAACCCATAAGTTACTAGAGAATTTTCCATTTGATTTCAGTGTTGTACAAAACACCACACTTGTACAATGTTAGAACTACAGCTCACTTTGGTTACGGCTCGACGGGCGACAGACTGTTGTCCAAGTCCATTACTCGTCGCTTTTAAGATTCCAGATATTTTTTTTCACCGCCTGTCTTGTTTATCCAATTTACGTTCCATTCTTTAGATCCATAAGGGCACATTTTGTTTAAAGATCCTCCAAAACGCCATTTGCGTTTCAATCTTCGACGCCATCGCAGGTTAATGAAATATTCTACTGTGTCAAACCAGAGAAATCTACGCCTTTCTACTACCCCCTGAAATCCTACCAAAATACGCACGGAAGACTCTAGGCACAAAGACACCACTTAGCAAGGGAGTGATAGGAGAGACTTTTCCCGACACGGAAAAAAAGACAAAAAAAAGAAAAAAAAAGGAAACGAACAAATGCTTCGACTGGGATTGCCACACTGGCAACCCAGTAACAAGTCTAAGACGGAGGGCCTGTGGCTGAGAAACAGCCCTAATGAAAGGGAAGGACGAACCCTTTGGTATTTCGTGGCCGCAGCAGTACGTCTTACGTCTCGGTGTTGCTTTCGCTTACGAAAAGCACATTAATTGATGACAAAATAAACTTTGATGATCGACTTGCGTAAATAGAAAAAGTATTAAACGTGTGGTTCGGTCGACATTTAACCATCTAGGGAAGAATTGCAATTGTTAAATCATTAGCACTTCAAAGATTGTCTACATCTGTTCCTTATTAAATACGCTCTCTGGTTTCGCAAAAAAGGTTAATTCTCGCTCCTTTTCTTTTGTATGGAGCTTCAAAACCGACAAAATTAAAAGGAATACCTTAACCGGCCCAATCGACAAAGGTGGCTTTAAAATGGTTAATCAGTTTGCACAGAAACCCATAAGGGTTGAAACGTGTAACGAGCGTTCACAGCTTCCGAATATTCAGTGCGAACTGATTGGTTGAATGTTTTAGTGCTAAGTACCATATTTGGAAACCCCTCGCTCTTGTTGTTCCAAATATGGTACTTAACAAATTGAATATTCAGAAGCTTGTTTCCCAGCACACAAGGGGGCGTTACACGTTTCAACCCTTATGGGTTTCTGGTTTGCAGATGTAGAAAAATCTCTCAAAGCCGCCTGGGTAAACCGTTACAGCAAATAGGCCGAAAGCCACTGGTTAGACTTGCCGCAAGTCGACCTCACGATAACCCCAGAAGAAAATGTTTCGGCGAGCGAATCGTGATTTTTCGTACGCGAAGTGAATGAGCGAGCGACGAAGTCGCAAGAGGTCGACTTGTCTAGCTTGCAAAGTTTTGATTTGCGTCTCGCGCCAAAAAGGGGATGACGTCATTCGCAAGCCCTGAACTTGATGGCGCAATCCGACGAAAACAGTCGAACATGTTTGTTTCTACGAAATCGAAAGAGGAAATTTGTTAACTTTGTGCTAAAGGTATCAGAAACAAAGATGAAATAAAACGAAAGCTTTTTTTCAATCTCGAGTCGCCGCTTGGAAAGGAGATCTCCAGTGGTATTTTCTGGGCCAACACTTGTGCCGTGATTTGGTCTGATAGAAACGAAAGACTAATATATTCGAAAGATTAGCAAGTAAGGGAAAGCTTCGAATCGTCAAGAAAGTCAATTGATTTCACTCATGAAAGATCAGGTACGCTTCAGGTGTAGGAGACGTACTAGACCGGGATTAAAAGATGCATCTTAGTGAAACTTAAGCTTACCATTTAGCGATGCAATGACTCTCGTCGATGAATACACATGCATTTTAAAAATTTTTGTTCCATTCGACGAAAAATGTGTTGATAGTCGTTGAGAATCGCCTCGGGACTTCCAGACACCCGTTTATACTTAAGATTTTAAATGTGTTGTCTCCTAAATAGCGACCGGCTAGAGACCAAATCTTTCGTGAGTGAAATCAGTGGAAGAATTACGAAGACGATAGCATTGCCACCCTCTCCAAGTAAACGACCAAAAGCGTACGGGACTAGTTCAAAGGTCAGACTTTTCCCAGCTCCGGTTGGAAAAGACACAAACATATCTATGCAAGACAGATATTCTTCAATTATTTTCCTCTGATGGTCGCGTAATTTGGAATATCCAGTGGCCTTTGTAGCATGTTTGAAAATCACGCTTCACTGCGTGTGGCAAATTTTGATTGACAACTCTATCCCCTGGGGTCCACAAGGACTACTCTGATTGGCCTAGCTCAGCGACCCCGTTTTTGGGTCGCTAAATTGGCGCCAATCAAGTATGAAAAGTCCTTTGTTCCGCGCGTATCTAGACGAAGGACTTTTCGAAAGTCTAGCCACTGGTGTGCACTCCTTTATTCAAAACTTTGGAGGCCCCTTTCTGTTGCAATGGAACTATTATCTTAAATTGTTAGGCCTTGAAGATCTACCAACTTTCTGCAAAATGAAAGTGCTTTCACTGTCTGGCAAAAGCTCCACTCTAGAACACACCTTAATGGAAATTATATGAAACAAGAAATAATATGGAATATCGTTTCGTAAGAGTAGACGGAAAAATGATTTTTACCAAAATATGGATGAACAAAGGTATTCTGAGAATAAGTGACCTACTTGACGCTAATAATCATTTCTTCTCCTTTGAAAACTTTCACAATAAGTTTCGAATTCGATGCACTTATCATGCTGGTATTATATATGGATGCAATTCCTAAAAAATGGAAAAAATATTTTCATAGGCTGAGACCCGATACCTCACTAAGTATACAGAATGCATCCTCGGAGACCCAGGGGCAGATCGCGGAGGCAAGGGTAAGTCTAAACGAGCGAAAGAAAATGGCGACGAAGGAAAGCATAGTAAGGCGAGAAGAGTCCCTAGGCCTGGGGACACGCTCTTACCAGACCAGTTCCAAACAGTCGGGCAAGAGATTATAATCTCTCGGTCGGGGTAATTCGGAATTCTGATTGGTGCCAGAAATTCTTTGTTTTTCTGCCCAATCAGAGGCCACTAGGCCGTGAAGTCATTTCGTGGCTTCTTACACGGAAATCACTTGATCGCTATACTCACCTGGTTCGTTTGGCAAAGTTTTGCTCCTCGAGAAATGTCTCAATCACAGCCCAAAGTGTACAGGGAATCGTTTGGAATATCGGTCGAGAAATACGCTGGACCTTTCGGAGGTATCGTTACAGTGGCGTATTTCCAAGTATGCGAGATTTGTTTAAAGATGTCCTACCCGATTCACCTAACATAGCAGTGATTAATCTTGACCTAACAATTATTTTGTTCTACCCCCTCCCCTCCCCCCCCCCTCATTGTCCTGGTCGAGGTATTTTCTTGCATCAATTGCCGTGGCTGAAACGTTGCTAATCTTGACAAATTCTTGATCGCGCGGGTCACGCTCCTGTTCGTCGAGCACGCAGCAAGACTTTATTTCAATGCGCGCCAAATTCAACGCTATCGAGCTCGAGTTCTCTTGACGATTTTTTTTGACGATGAGCCACCCGAAAGAAACAATTGACGACTGTTGTCGAGTGTGTTCTTACGTTTTTGTTAACAAAAAGAGAAAGCGAACCTTTCGTTTAAGGTGGCTGAAACTAGTTTCAACGCTTTCAAGAGACCTTGTTTGGTAGAAAGATTGGCACTATAACATTTTATCACGTAACAGCAATGTCATGCTACCATGCGAAGGATGAACTATTGCTGAACAAGTTGAAGTCCCTTTTGTGACGTAACAAATTACCATGGTAACAGGAAAGCTATCTTAAATTTTCAATTATTTAAGGTGGCTCTAAATCCGCTCCACAGAAGTTTTTTTAAACTTTGCGGGGAGTTTCATTCTGGCATGTTCATTACATTTCAGAAATTAAAAATAGGGGTCACCTAGTTCGTTTTTGAGGTATGGGCAGCTAAAGCCAAAATATGGGCTGTTTTTGCAGGGCTTTCCTGTTTTCACAGTAAGTTTTACGTCACAAAAATGACAAAATCTTTTTCAGCAATAATTGGTGTTTGGTATGGTACCGTAACATTGCTGTTAAGTGAACGTTTCTTTCAAGTGTTGAAACCGGTTTGAGCCACCTTAAGCCAATTCCACCATCCTCGGTGATGTCTTGTCCTGGTGAGTTAAAAATCACCACGAGGAAAGCAACCAAACAACAAAATCAAGTTGCCACTGCTTTCCAAAATCAAGCAAAGGTACATCCGTCAAGGTGTGCACGTTTCCAATAATTATTTATGCCTACACACACTGTATGTAGATGTAGAATACTGACAGTGTATAAGAAAATAAAATGGCATATGCTTAAGTTTCAAGTTTATTGTGAATTACTTAGTTTAACTTATTACAAAATATGGCATGTCCTCATCCTTTAAGGAGGCTCAGAAGAGGTGTTCAACCGAGCGCTCCGGCTCCACATATGCCACCTGAGCCGCTCCAGA
>JALIRR010000841.1:47500-52500 GCA_023091755.1 Montipora sp. Colony 1 RG-2022 | reverse complement strand
AAAACCAAATTTTTGTGTACTACTTCCCCACCGACGCAGCACCACAATTTCTTTAGAAACTAACCCCTTTATTGCTTTCAGTCATTATATAGTAAAACCACGCTAGTAAGAACCTTCCATTTTAAATGGTAATGAACAGAAATTTACGTTATTTACGTTCTTAAATAGGTTCTTATTTTCGGGAGAGAAAAATCGCGTTGTACAGAGTTGCAGCATTTAGTGGCCCCTCGTCCGCTATGCAGCAGCCAGTTTGGAATAAAATTTAAATACAGAATAACAAAGATCACATAAAAGTGACTATAGTATGTAAGATCGCAAGATGTTATTTTTGTATATTTTAAAAAATAAGAACCTGTTTCAAATTTTAGGGTTAACAGATTCTTGTTTAAAGGGGGTCTAACTGGCAAATTGTAGGCTAACCGCTTCTTAAAAATAGTTTCTTGCTCGCGGGGTTTTACTGTATATCCGTAGGATGGTCAATAAAACGGCCTAACGGTGAACTGTTATACGTAAAACAAAATAAGAGAAAAAAAATAAGAGGAAGAAAGGTCTGTATAGTGTACTCATAACCGTCAGAGAGGTCCTACGCCATACAAGCTAAAACACCCAAAGAGACCGTTATAAAAGGTTCCCAAATGAAGAAATGCGTTCCTCACCCCCTCGAGGGATCCAATCGCGATTTTCCGCACTAGCTAATAACACCACAATCAATGACGACATGTCAGAATAATGACATGTCCAATTTGGGTGAATCGGAGGTAGGGAAACAAGTTACAGTTGACGTGGACAGAGCAGTCAAGAGAATAATGTATATGCAGGGAGGATCTAGGGGCAGGGTGCAGCACCCCCCCCCCCCCCTCCATCTTCTGCTCAGCTACGCCATTCCTCAGTGAATGACTTCTTAACAGAGCATGTTCAGCATGTTTTTTAATCAAGACATAACCATGTACGCAGATGTAGCACCTTTTTCTCCTTCACAAGCTATGACATGCTGAAGATTTGTATGGTATCTCCGTAAAACAGTAAACAAACCCTTCTTATCTTGGATTAGATTCCCTCTCCAAGATTTGGGGATCTGATGTTTGTGTGGTAGAAATGACACCAAAGAAGAGCCATTGCAGTGATGACAGCCCAAGTACTCAGCACGCCTATGAACACACTTAGGGGAATTTTGGGTTCCCGTGATCGCGATATCCTTGGTTTAGATGACGATGATAGCTTTGTCTCTGAAAGTAAAAAATGCGCAGGATTGTAGATTTAAATTTATTTTATGCATTTTCCTGAACTCCTTAATTAAAGAATAAAGCTCACTGTTTTGTGACGACTGGAGTGAGTAACAAATACTTGCCTAACAATACGGCTAAATAACATAATTTTAATATTCGAAAATGATTGATAAATGATGCCCGCGAATTTTGTAAACTAACATTAGATATAAAATTATAGGTTTCCTCAGAAACTCATATAACCATGCCAGCCATCAATTTGTGAGGCTTTCAAAAACTGTTTAGATGCCATAGGTAGCTGACAATCTTACACATTCATGTTGTTCCGCATTGAATATATTATAATAAATACTCGATAACGAGAAATTCTAGGCGAAGATGACAATTAAAAGGTCGTTTACACGACAGAAAAATTGGGTACGGATCCGACAAGAAAAGAGTACGGACCTCACATTTTTGCCCGTGTAAACTTTGTGGATCATGTCTTTTGGCATGGCATGGGAACCCGTGTTTTATTCTGTTTTATGGCCCCAAAACCAAAAAAACACGGGCCCGTACCAGTTTCTTCATTTTCTTACGTCAGCGTGCTTAACAATTGATCATTGATCGCATGCGCACTAAAAGTCCGCGGAGCTCTGGGGTCAAGAGTGCTGGCGAGAATTCACAGGAAAAGGAGTCTTGATCCGCTTGCGGAAGGACGAAGAAGTTGAGTCTCTTACTGATATACTCTCGGAGGAAACTTTTCGTCGCTATTTTGTTTTAGAGGAATTACGCATGCCCGGTAGCAGCATACAGCTGCACCAGTTACCGTAGTCTCGTACCAGAAATTGGTCCAACCCCCAAAAGTACAGTGTAAACGAAACTTTCGAAATTTGTTTCTTAGACCTCTTTCGGTCCGACCTGCGCTTAAACACTATACTTGTAAACGGCTAAAAGTATGCAGTCCGTACCCAATTTTTCTGTCGTGTAAACGGCCTTTAAGAATCGCTCTCAGAAAAGACGTCTCTTAAAAAACGTAATTCTTGTCTTTTTCCTTCTCTTGGGAAACGCAAAATTAATTTCCAAGAAAAAACCATAATCAAAAACACATGCATCTTCTTCTCTTTACTTAGTTGCTTCAGAGGACAGCACGAAACATTGCAAATAAGTGCCCATGTTAGTCCCAGTTATGCAAATAGTTTTCTATCGCAACCAAAACAAGGGCAGAAGATGAGCGCAAAGAACTAACGACTGAAGCACGAGAAAACAAGCCTCTTCCTTATTTATGCCTCGTGCCCGAAACGTAAGCTATAAATAATCTGATGGGAAAAATGCATCCAGCTGATAAGTGTATCTCTGATTTCTATGAATAAAGACACACCTCAAGTTCACGTATTCATCATTTGGAGACTCAGAGCCACATGCATGATCAGATATGGTCTGCTCTCCTGTGTCTAGATAATTTAGTGTAATTAGCCTTGGAGCTATTAATTTTTACAGCAAAAAAAGCGGAGTAAATTGAACTCAAAATAGTGAGTAAATCGTTGCACCCATAGTAGCTCATTATATTGAGTAACCGGTAGCAGAAATGTTGAGTAATTTATACTCTCGGGATGGAGCAAGTTTACTCAGGGTGAGTTAACTTACTCAGTTGTATAAGTAAGAGTATTCATACATTGTAAGACGTACTCTACATTTTGAGTAAAACAGAAATTTACTCACACAACCAGTTTTAATAGTACTCAAGACATTGAGTAAAATTCATGTATAAAAGTACCCTACATATCGAGTAAAACAAAATGACATTTTCAATTCAGCTGAATAAAAGTTTATCCGATTAAAAATCACCATACTTACATCATAATCATAAACGTAATCTTTATACGTTCGAAATACTTTTATCGATTTTACTCGTTAGTTACATGTAATTCGTGACAAATACTTCTGCTTATTACTCCCTAAATCATTTAATATTTTGTCTACTTTAGTATAATAGGCACCAACTATTACGCCTCCTTTCATGGATTAAAATAATCACTTTTAATGTTTTGTATTTATAAAAATAATACTCGCAAAAAACCTAAATAATAAGGAATTTACATTTTTTTCTTCAGTTAGCAAAGCCAACCTAAAAGCTCACTTTATATGAATAAAAATTAAGTAAAATAATATTGAACTTTGTATAAAATCAAAAGATTTCCTGGTTCTCCAACAAGATAGAGGAGGTCTATGTTTATGTTTTGACTACTTTTTGTTTCTTTGTTGTTTTTAATTCTTTTTAATGTTTACAGCCCAAAACACTAGATGACTACTTATCTCTTTCATTTTAGGTACCGTTTACCAGAGCTGTCACTAACATATTAGCACACATGTAAACCTATATCACTGTTACACTAAAGTACACTAAATCTGGCCATTATTATACAACAGGTGACCTTGAAGAGTTGTAAATTACAAATGCATGCATGTTATGGCAATTTATCTACAGCAATTGACAGCTAAAATTTCTGGAGTATTCAAGGAGTATTCCAGTGCCAGACTAAACTAAGTTTTCAAAGAGTGCTCAGCACAAGATGAGATGCACTTTTCACAAAATCACAATGTGCACTCAATCAGTTTTCATCTCTTAGAGCAGAAGCACGTGACCCTGAAGCGTGTAACTTGCAACGTTTTTCCCTTGGAACAAAGCAGGGGATTCTAGGACACCAATTTTATGCCCAAAAATAAGATTGAAGCTGCATGCGCAGGAAAATGCAAGAGCTATGTTACATCCAAATAAGGAATTTTTTAAACTCGAAAAACCCCAGCGCTGAGCCAGAGTTAAACGCTTCAAGGTCATGAGCTTCTGCTTTAGAGTTAAGATGGTATAATCTAATTTTCCCCATCCAAGCAAAAATTCAAGCAGTTTTCAACCACTTAGCAATTTCTTTCCTACAAGGGCTTTTTTGAAGGGCCCTTGAAATCTAAAATTACAGGACTTTTCGAGGGATTCAAAAATTAGTACAAACCATAAAATAATATACTGCACACATGGAGTTGATTTTTTGTTAGCTGGTCGCAATTACCTCAGATGAAACATTAAACTGTAAGTTATAAAGTGAATTAACAAATCATGCTATTACGGAAGAAGGCAACTTTTTTCCATCCCAGATCTGCAAAATGCACTTTTGACGATACAAACAAAAAAATTTTAAGCCTGGAGGATACTAATATTAAAGCCAACATAGAAGTTAAGGCTGAGTTCAGATACCAAACTTTTGATTGGGAATTGATACAAACTTAGGCTGACCTTAGGACAACATATCAAAGCCATATAATACATGTATGTGCACTGTATGCACTCATAATCCCCGCTCACTGTAAGTTACGTTTCATTTAAGAAAAATTCAGTAGCTAAATTGAACCTGCTTAAAAGTTGAAATAGCAGCAAGGAGAATGACTCAGCCATTTCACATTGATTCATAATGCTACATTGTATTTTCATGTAACTGATTTAAGTTATTAGGGTTGGTATCTGAACTGGGCCAAGACTATTATCAAACAACTTACACCGATGGTGCACCAACCATAATAAACTGTGGTGAAAATTTTCGTAACCATTGCTTGAAGGTAAGTTTCTATAGTTGTGTACTTCTAAGTTCTTAAAAGACGTTTATCTACACAACCAGATGGAAAATACTTCATAGTATACTACAACAAATTATTAACTGCATGGTTAGACCTACTTTACAAGTTACATCGAACTGTATGAGGTGTGCTACCCACCAGTTCAGATGGAAAACACTACAAATTAGT
>JALIRR010000841.1:27500-40000 GCA_023091755.1 Montipora sp. Colony 1 RG-2022 | reverse complement strand
AATTTCGAAGCATACTCTTCAAAATCGTGCTCAACGAGCCATGTCTTCACGTCCTCAGCTGTCATCATAGCCATAATTTTCAATTTATAAGAAAATTCAGTAAACACTTCAAAACTGAAAGGTCAACGAGCGAGAGGATCCTAACGATGCGGAGCTTGTTAGTTGAACGTTCTTTTTGCGCGCGCCTTTGTTCGCTCCGTTCGCGCACGTCACTTGAAACCTGTAGGTCTGGGTAACACTTGGGTAACGCAAGACTAATCTGGGTTCAAAAGTTCAACGCGTGGGTAAACAAAAGCATTGACGTCACCACTCTCCCGCCACGGCTCGAAAAATGAACATAGCACAATAATGTTGATACTGTGCTAGTAGCTTCGCTGGTAGTACTTTTAAGAAGTTCCTTATTAGTCATGTAAAGTTTATTCACAGTCACGAGCCAAACCTCACGATAACCTGTGGCGATTGTGGCCAATCATTTCAGAAATTCAACTCGTTTAAATCTCCTATTCAGCGAAAGCACAACTGGAATAATTTTATCATAGACCACAAAATGATGAAGACGTCGACACAGAAGAAGACAATGGCACTCTCTCGGTGAATTCAAGCGGTGATGAGGGCCATGCAAGGGGGTTGGTTTTTTTTTTTTCCTTCTCCGCTAATACATGTATATTAAAAATGTGCAAGAAATTGATACTTCAAGATCTCAATCACACGTGCGATTTGCAATACTCCGCACACACAATGTATTTCAATAATTTAGAATGTACATTGTAAAACCTAGCTCTTCTCATGAATTATGCCAACCATCGTCGGAATCAGTTGCACGGTTCTTGCGTACTCTGTAAATATTAATACATACATACGTAACAATGGGATTAAGTGTCCTTAGCGGCCTAGCTTAAACTCTTCGTTGAGGAGAGGGACAGTGACAATGCAATGTTGTAGTGTGGCATTGTTTTCATAGCAGAATCGGTAATTTTTAGGTGACTAGAATTATGTTCTGCTAATTTATTTACTCGTCAGTTGATTTATAACTTATTTATATAACAAATTAATTCAATATTTATCAAATAATTTATAATTGAAGCAGGTAACTAAGAAAACAGTAACTAGAAAGCGAAAATGTATAAGATTATGATTTAACCTGCACCCATAAATGTAAAACGTTAGATCTCAAACTTGCTTTTGGAGACATGCTATATCTTGACGACTGCAGAACAGCCGAGTTTCGCTCTATGAGTATTTTTACTCCCTCGTTTGACTTACAGTTAAATTACTCAAAATAAAGAGTTATTTACTCGGTGAATTTAGTGAAAAAAATTACACAAGTTTTGCGCAATGAGAGAAAAACACTTAATCAGTGAGTAACTATTTACTCACATATTTGGGTAAATCTGAGTTATACCTAGCTTACTCAAAATATTGAGTTACTTCAACTCACTATGTTGAGTAAAAACTCTAACTCATGTTGTGAGTAATGTAACTCAAGATATTGTGTAAAACGCTTACTTTACTCATAAAGTGAGTCAACTTTACTCCTCATCAAAAATGCTTTTTTTGCTTTTTTCTTTAGGGAAAATAGTTACCTCTTAGTACTTAAAAAAAAAAAATACTGACCTCTGGTTGGTAGCGTTCCCAGGTTTTCTGAATTGGCTTGGTTGCTCTTTTCAGAATTTACTGTTGCGTGAGTCAGGGTGTCTGCTGACAACAACAACAACAAAATGCTGAAAAATTGTCAGTGCTAATCACTGCACCTCTCTATCCACTTCCTCCTCCTATAGAGAGCTCTTAGAGGAGCAATGATTATTTTTAAATTAGTTAAGGACGTCAAGAGTACTGCTTCTTGTTATAGTTACAGCTCTGTTGCGCATGGTTCAAAATTGACCAAAGCCATAAGTGATGATTTTCAGTAAATTTACCAAGAGGTTTGAATGATTATACAAATGCACCCTTACTGTGCTATGGTACCTAAAATTACATGAAGAGGCAAGATAAAAATAATATTCTTATATTTCCCTGTCATACATGGCGAAGATTTTGCATACAGTCATTATAATAGTGGGTTTTAGTGTACAACACCTGATTCAATAGCAGCGCAATTAACATTAGGAAATCCAAGGAACGATTTGCAAATGCTGCAGTAACTAATTTCAATTGCCATGAGGCCATCCCCTTTTTTTTCTCCTTTTCGCGTCGTCCGACCGACCCAAATTTTTGGCATTTTCAAAACAAAAAAAAAACAAAAAAAAAAACAGCTAACGACGTTTTTAAGCCATTTTATGTAGCATAGGAGTTTCGGTCGTTGATCCTTTTGCCCACGCTGTCTTAATTTTGCAACAACCTTCACCAACGTTTCCGCCATATTGATTTTGGGTTCATGTCGTGTTGTTTTCCTGGCTCCACAGCTATTATGCTGGGGTACCAGGGCTCCGATTCCGAGAATGCTTATGATTGTTTTTTAGGCTTTTTTTTTTTTCAATCCGATCGACCGACCCGATATCAGGAAACGCATTCGACGGTAAACGAAAAAAAAAGGGGATGGCCTGATGGCAAGAAGAAGGTGACAGATAATTCATTCTAAAAGTCGCTAAACCAAGATTAACTAAAATACGTTTCTCGTGTAAAAGGAGAGTTGGGTCAAGGGAACAATTTTATGATTTTCATGCTGTTTGGCAAAGAAATAATTCTCTATGACCTTGGCTCATTATGCCTACTGTGAAGATTCTTTAAAGGTTCCCGGAAATAAACAAAGATACCTTATGCTTTTATTTAGGAAGAGACAGCCATGACTAATTTTTGGCCATGTTCTCAACCTGGGATTTTTAAAATTGGGCGAAAATTAACCTTTCAATTGACAACCGAGAAGACATAGAATAGACTCCATGAAGTGGAATTTTCCTATTTAATGGTCCGCCATTGCTAACATTAAAATCTTGAGAGAATTGGATCGAGGGGAAAATGACGTCAAAGACTCAATAGTTTAAGAATAATATACAGCACTGGAATTTCGGGCTTTCAGACTTTTAAACTCTTGTTTTGCATATATGATAATTGACCGCCGTTTCGAAAGTATCTGTTAGCATTTCACTTATGCAGTGAAAACTTCAGTAATATTGGAACTTATGCTGACTTTAAGCACCGTTTACTTACCTACAACTTTTAGTGTGTAGGTATGATTAATAGAGCCATAGGAGTTGGATACAACACACGTATACCTTCCAGAGTCCAAGGGAACCAAATCCTTTAGTTTGAGGTACCACATGTTTGTCTTGAGCCGAGGTAGTCACACTCGGAGAATTGTTTACGAAAAAAATATGAAGTCAACCAAGCTAGTGAGTAAATGACGTCTCTTTTTCCTAGATCCAACTCTCTGAGGTCCAATCGTTCATGAAATCCAAAACTTACTCTCAAAGTAAACAACCTTTGGATAAAAATCAAAGCCCAAAATTTTGCCAGTCAAGTGTTAAGGAATCACACTTTCAAAATCTGAAGAAAAATGAAAGTGATTTCTTTTTATCATAGTACCAATTTAAGTTAACAAACCACAGCATTATTTTGGGTTTTTTTACTAATCTTAATACACTTTTTAGTAGTCTACAAAGAGATCTGACAAATGGCACGAAAGCGTCCCTTTTTATGCCTGTTAAAAAAAGAAGCGAACAAACACTGGATGAATTTACTACGTGGAACGGTGGAAATAGTGTTTGGAGTTTACCATGTAAAATTGCGAATGTGGTGTACATTTTCTTTGGAACTATACAATGCTATAAAAGTGAATGGCTTACCAAGAGGGGGTATACCTGGCAGGCAATTGTTAGTAGTGTAAAGCCCAAAAGAAGAAAAAATTAAATGAGAAACAATGAATGCTTTCTTTAGAAATGGGGTTGGCCTTCTTAACAACAAGATTACCTTTAAACTATGAATAAAATTGCTTGGCCTGAGAAACAGGAAACATAGTTATTATCATTTGTCAGCTACAACCGGCTGAACAAGTTCAATTAAAGGATAAAACAGTCGGAGGCGTTTTTAGCACTTAAGAGTAATCAAGCTTGTTCTCTAAAGTAATAAACCCTACATTACAATTTAAAAAAATATAACTGTAAGCTCCATACAAACGTCGCGACAAGGTAGTACTTTGAGTTAAGCATATGAACACGTCGGAAAGAATGAAAAGTCTTAATCAGATTTCAATGTAAGATCTTACCGCCTGATCCTCTCCATAGTTTATTAAGGGCGGTCAAAAACGCATTTCGGTAATCATAACCAAGATGGTTGCTGACGTAACACGTGTACATTCCCAAGTCCTTTGATGTTACGTTTGGAATGTTAACTTTAACCCCGTACTTTCCTTCCACATACACAGTTTCATACTGTGTAGGGTTGACAAGTGAGTATGATCCATTTTGAAAATCAATTGGACTTGGGTATGTCTTGGGTACAGCCTTCCATTTCAGCCATCGAAAATCTGGCAAGGTGCCACTTAAGAGAACAACGCATGTCAAAGAAGCGTTTTCTCCAAGCAGCACACTGGTGTTTTGAGGGTAGCTACACTTCAGAATAGGCCTGGTCCGAGATTTTTCTGTTAAAGAAAATAAGATAAAAAATATGATCTAATTGTAGAGATTAACGGGCTGAGACACGTATTGCATGGATTGGCTTGCGGCAAGGCCTATAGGACGGAAGACTATTCCAACTTGTACAGGAAACAACTTTCTTTTGATCGTAACTTAATACTGAAACATCCGAAACGGTAAAGGCACTCCAAAAAATAAAAGTAAATAAACGTGCCTGAGATTGTTTTGTCAAAATATCACAAAACTGATGGAAACGAATTGATTAAACAAATATAGTGTCGTGTCTTGTGTTATACCGAGCGATTTGCGTAAACAAAAGTGAGGAAAACTGTAAAGTTATTCTAGGATCCTGCTTGGTTGATAGTTTTTGCCACCAAGTATTTGTAGTGTTATTGGCTCGTCTATCCTTTCTGTATCCTTTGGTAGGAAATCAAGTCTGCATGACTGAACTCAGTTCCAGTGAATTGAATTTTCCATGTAAAGCATGTAAAGCATGTAAAGCAAATATGTCCATATTTATTTGGCCATCTCTGAGATATCGTGCTCTTAAAATTTGGTGCGACGCCGTTTCGAAAGTATCCGTTAGCATTTCACTTATGCAGTGAAAACTTCAGTAATATTGGAACTTATGCTGACTTTAAGCACCGTTTACTTACCTACAACTTTTAGTGTGTAGGTATGATTAATAGAGCCATAGGAGTTGGATACAACACACGTGTACCTTCCAGAGTCCAAGGGAACCAAATCCTTTAGTTTGAGGTACCACATGTTTGTCTTGAGCCGAGGTTGTAGTCGTCTCTCTATGGTAGCTTGGCCATCCTTGAACCATTGAAATTTTAGTGGTGTTGAGCCATTGGCTTTGCACTTCATTCGAATATTATGCCGAGCTGGCCAGGCAATAAACCTTTGTCTCATTCTGATAGAATCTACAAATCTGGGTGAATCTAAAAATTAAAAAAAAAAAGGAAATTATGACAGTGCGGCAAGAAGCCGACTTCATTGGTTGACTTCATATTTTTTCGTAAACAATTCTCCGAGTGTGATTCAGCCGAAAGCATTTACATTGCGTAAGTAATATTTGGAAAATACAAGCGAAAAAGCATTTACATTGCGTAACTAATATTTGAAAAATACAAGCGAAAAAGCTTAAAAATTAAAAATTTGGCAATGAGAAAAAAACGTCGATGAGAGAAGCCATCCACTAAATTTTCCTTTATCACGATACTCCGAACACAACTTGATAGAAATCCATCGACGTGCGTGGAAAAAAAACACTTAAAATTTAATCAAAGGCGCTCTCTTTTGTTTTGTTTAGACCTACTTTCGACGAGTAAAGCCGTTACAAAATAGATTTTGGTCTGTTGTGGAAAACTTTTGGCTTTTGCCGTTCAAAGGTCTTTAATGAAGTCCTCTGGCCTTTAAAATTCTTGGATTTGAAAGAGCTGCAACATCACAGATTATTGATCATTGATCATTGATCATTGATCAATCCCTATCATAAGCAACCGATTCAGCCGAGACAAACCTCTGTGATACATAGCAACTACAAACGTTGCTCATAAATGGTGTCACTTCTTCACTTGAACGTTTTGCTTGTATGTCATCTTCATTTATACGTTGATGTTTTACGTGAATCATATCGCAGATATTTTTCAAAACCAAACGCCCCTCTTCAGGCAAGAAAGGTGTGAGACCTGGAAGCTGGATTTCGTTCCTGACGAAAGTTTTTTAAACACAGAGAAGGGGAGGCCTTGAGCAGCAATCAGTAATGCAATGACTTGTTCATTTGATCAGTGACAGAGTTTACAGTGGTGCATTTGCCGGATTGTATACAATGACACTGACCTTCCTTGAATACTGCCAGTCTTAAATTAAGGTTACATTGAGGATGGTTGTCTCTTGATTATAAAGATGTTGTAACAGTTGAGGATCTTTGAGCCCGTTCATGCGACTTTTGCTGTAATTACACACGACCGTGAACCACAAGAAGTGTCGAGCCTTGAACCGTCTTCGGAGAACAACTTTGGCTTTATTTTTTACGTTTTACAAATTGAAATGCTCTGTTCAGTCTCAGGCCCTGCTTCACTGCTTTATGTTTCTTTCGATTGACTGATAAGACCTAATATCCAAAATTAAGTCACAATGACATGTGCCTTGGGATGTAACCTAAAGTCTTGTATTTATTCTTATGTGTTTATTGGAAGCCGTACACGTTAGAGCTTAGAAATTAGAAGTTTAACAACTTTTTTCCCTTTTTGTTACACTCGCTGTCAAAGGAGATAAAAAAAATCTTGTTCCGAATCCGCACTGATATCAGGCGAGTTATCTGATCGACTTGTGTTTTAAGCAGCTGGTTAACTTTTGCGGTAATGAATAATCTTCCCTATTCTGGCCACTTCCCTAGCATTTATTGCCTATTACCTTATCGATAAGGCACTGCAAAAGCACTAACTTGATTGCTTAATTATACTGAATATTTTTATATGTTCTGCTTTCACTGTTAACTTTATTTTGCAGTATGTACAACATCTAAAACTATTTCATGACTCGCAATGACTTGTACCATTTGTAAACAGCGTGTGCTACACGAATCACCTCGCTGATCAAGAGGATATTGATGTTTGATGCTACATCGTGTACCAACGGAACTTGCCGGTTGTCCAAGACCATCGCAGACTGGTGGGTCGCGTGTCGCTAAACGCACGATTGTAAATAAGAAGGTAATGGACTTAATAACAGTAGATTTTAGTTGATCCACGCGAGACAAAGATTAGCCTTGAGATATGAGAAAGCCATTTAGCGGGTAGATGTTTTTCATTGATCCTAACGCACGGTTCTGCTCGAAATATTACTTTTGATGATTGTGATCGAAACATGATTGTTTCAGTCGACGACAGACCACAAGGTATTGGATAGATGATGCTGACAGGCCTCGGAAATCTATCTCCTTTGACGTATCCTTTACGGAAATTGAAGCCCAATGGACCAAATTGAGACCATTGAAATGTCGTTATGGACATACATGTTGAGAGTTTTGCTTTGCAGTACTAATTTGAACGAACAAATACTACCCAGGTACAAACATGGCGAGGTGCTGCAGAAATTTCAACCTCTCACATCTTATTTTTGGCGGCTCCCAGTGAGGTTCTCCCCCACCGAATTCAAGATCGTTCCTTGAAGTCATTGTTCATAATTTCCTTGGATAAACCTGAACAAAATTTGATTATTAATAACCCTTTTTTTTCAATGTTGTGTTAAAAATTATAAACCAACGAGAAACTTCTTCTTTTCTTATGCTACCTTATGTTTACATGATTAGAATATTTTCGATCGTTTATATTTCTTTTTGAATGTAAACTTGTGTCCTATGACAATTCTTTCACAAAGCGAGGCGATTTGATAATAAGAAGTGGCTTAATAAATGTAGAAAACGCTACCTTCTGTAAGATCGCTTCGCATAAGGGATAGAAACTAGGGATACACGACAGAGACAATGCGCTGTCGTTATTCTATAATACTCCAAGAAAAAGACAAAAAAAAGATATGATTGTTCGGATGCCAGTTTTAAACTCGCATGTAGCTTCTTATACCGAAGTAGAGTATTGAGTTTATTGGCATTTGAATCGCCAAAAAGCACCTCCCTGGTGCAACAAGGACAAAGATTAAGGGCATCCGCTTCACACTGTGAACCATGGCCCAAGGTCTAAAGATAACCAGCCTCCATTGCTACAGAGATGATGAAGCTATTTACACTGTAAACACACAAATTCGTTTATGTTTTTTTAGTCTTACCTGCTACACCAATTCTGATTTGTGTTGTGATCACAAACGCAGCCAAAGAGACACTCCAAACAGTGTTGTAACACATAGTATGCATCTATAGCTTTGATTGAAGCTGGTTTGCGTTATCGATCTGCTCTACGACTTTGGAACTTTGGTTAAGAGCTGTTTGCAGCTTGTTTGTGTTAGAGTTGCCACGCTTAAGCCAGTGAGATGAGATATCGAGTGAACTGGCGCCAGATGGCGGAACTTTAATGTTTTATCAGGAAGGAAGTTATCTGCATTATAGGCTCATTCTTCGGAACTTGGATGGTTAAGATCTCTCAATTTCCTCACGTTTGACAATGCCTTCGCTGTTACGGGACAATCTTACTTGCATGTACCTCTTGATTGCAGCCAAGAGAGTTTGTTGTGGCTGCGTCCGTTTCGTTTGTTGAATTAATCTTTCAAAACCTGGTGGTTAAACAGTGTTTCTGTTATTCACAAATAACAAATACAGTAGTACAAATGAAAAATGAAAAATATTTACCTGACAAACAAAATAACGCTGACCATAGTTGTCTGGATACCGTCTTTAATTATTTAAAGAACTCAGTGTTTCCTTATTGGGATTAGGAAGAGGAACTGTTTACTTTTCTGAATTCCTCTGACCTTATACACCTGATTTTATCGCTAACACTACACTGTTTTGCAATAGATCGCTTGCTGAAAAGCCCGCTGCGAGCCTTGGGTCATCACGGTCCCAGCATTGTAAGCAACCGCATTGCAATTCAGATCATCATTATCATCATCATCATAGCAGCCTGTCGTGGGCGACAATAGCTGTTTCATTTAGGTCTGATCAGATTCCTCCACACAGCTCTGTCCTTAGCCTTCTGCTGCCAGGAATTCTTGTAGCAACAACAAGATCTGTTGATATCACAAGATCTGTTGATATCACATAACAAGATCTGTTGATATCACAGTACATGGTTCCTTTATAATTTGTCGTCCGTATATTAGCTTTGGTTGTGAGCAAAATGAAGATTCCATAAAGCAATTTAGGTTTAATTTTTAGGGATTTGAAAGTCGAAAATGCGAGTATCCATATCTTCATCGTTGTCGCACACTGACGGGCCAAAGAAAGCGGAACAAGAATCAATTAATTTTTCGGTTATGGAAAAACCTTGATAAATTGATGTGGTCATTTGGCTGCATTACACGGGCTGTCCTATCTATGTAGCTCCGCACGATGCACTCTTGATTTTAAAATTTATTTCAGATGGTGGTGCTCTGAACTGCTGTGCAATTTGGTATCAAATGATAAGGATTACACCGCTTTGACGAAAGAGGGCGGATGTTCTCAAGTTGGGAGTAGCTTTCACTTCATCTTTCTCTTTCTACTTTCTTCTCGGCTGTTTGTGTTACTGAAACATGATATGATATGATCTGTACCTCCGAGAATGAATGTTAGTTTCTCATGAACAATTTAATTGCTTTTGAAAATTCAAGTTCAGGTTTGCCTTTGGGATGTCATTTTGTAGTGCACATGGGAGTTATTTTCTTCTGTACTAATACTCTTACAATTATTTCGTTAGGCTATACGCAGCCCACAAGTGGCAGCATTTACATGTTTTCCAATGAAAATAAACTTTATGAGTGACCTTTTTCAGTTCAACTCCTAATCGAAAAATTAGAGGGTTTGCAAAAAAAAAGGACATTTATGTCTCAATCTGGAATCACTGTGTTGAGCAGCAATCAAAATGTCCAATTCTGTCTTCACAAAGATACAAATCGAAAACTTAACGCATTAAACCACACAGGGGAACAGCATTGCTTGTTCGTTTACATGCAGCTACGTGACTCAAGGTGTTCAGTGCAAATGTCAAACGCGACATTCGAAGAAAACATGCTTTGTCATGTCAAGTTTCTGTGCTATCTTTTTTCCAACGTGTATCGACAACGACAACGATGTTGATGACGATTATTATTGAACTCCTCTTCCGTTTCATCTACAATATGACTATTTGAAACAATTAATAAGATCATAATAATGAAATAATGAAATTTATTTATAATGAAATTCATTACCTTATAATGAAATTTATTTATAATGAACTTTAGGTAGATGTCGAGTCTTCTAGCCCTGGGGCACTAATTGCGGACACTGGACATAGAAATCAAATCGGTTTAATTAAAAAAAAAATCAAGCATGCGGAGAAAAACACCTGTCGGAGGAGAGAAGAGAACGAACGAACTCAACCCACATATGACACCATATCGGGGAATCGAACCAGCGCCTCATTAATGGGAGGCGAGTAAGCTCACCACTGTCCTAACATCGTTTCCAAAAAAAAAACAGGTGCCAAAAAACAGATAATTTGTATTTCCTCCAATAGAAAGCTTTCATCTGTCGACACAAGCCTTATACAACTGTCCCATGACCCCGGTTGTTTGTTGTTGTTGTTTTTTGTAATAATCTTATTTGTTGCATCATTCACTTTCATCCCACCGTCTCGCTTCAGGTTACTCCACACATCCCCTTCCTCCTGCGCGCCAAGAGAGAAAAGAAAATGATGGGAATTTGCGCAATAATTTCATCAGCTAGTTACCCAAAGTACAGAAGCAATAAGAGTTAACAATGAAGGTGAAACTAATCCTTTTTCTTTCAATAATTCGTGTCAAACGAAAACCAATAATGGTACGTTTTTTCCTAGTACGTCACTGTTCACTTTATACAAATGACTAAGGACATTATAAGCAGAACATTTCGCCAAGAATAAATTTAAATGTTAATGTGGATTTAATGCCGTGTGTTTACCTTCTCACCTATGAATGCAATCACAACTCATGCTGAATAGAAACTTCTACCACTGAATAGCAGATGAATTAAACATTCCAGAAAGGAAATCTTAATTTTAAGAGTCAATGCTCTTCCTGTTTTAAGTCCTCTGTTAACAGCAGCCTTGATCACAAGGCATTACAAAACCGTCCAAGTTGATTAAAAAAACCGCAACAATTTTCCAGTGATTCACAATGTAAACAGTACGAAATCTTAAAGTCTGTAAAAGTCATCCCAATAAAGACTAATTCTAATTTAAGTCTACAAGTCTTTAAGCTTACAGCACTGCTAGCAGTTTTGACGTAAAGCTACTATTCAGCAAACATTTCAGTCCAGAGGATAGCCCCCTGACGTATGATCATGATAAACACGATACAACCATGCATTTTTGAAAAACAAACGACATTCTGGATTTTGCACGGTATCGTAGCCGTATCGTATAATATGTCAATATTAGCGGCCCTTTACTGTTTTTATAAAATAACTTGAGCATCTTTGAGTAATCCGCCTAAGGCAGAGATCTACATAGTTGAGTTTTTTGATTTAGTTCCATCGGTTACCTAACTTAGCAAAATGTGCTGAAGAAGGTACAGACATATCCATGATAGTTAAAATCTAGTTGATGAAGTTTGCGAGAGACAGCTTTTTGAGGGAATAAGCTACGAGAGACCTGCGAAACAAAGGGTAATTCTTCTCAGCGACCAACTTAAACAAAATAGTTGAAGCTCCACCTACCTAACGTAAAGTTCAATTGGCAATTCTAATTCAAGTTGTTTTACCTAAGATGTACTGACCCCAACGTTATTATAATTTATGCGATTAATAGAGTGGGGTTGGGAGGTAGTGTAGAGGAGGCCAAACCTCTTTGTGGGAAAGGGGAGGACAGGGGATTTCAAGGCTTTTAGCTGCCATCATTACATTTCCTCCACAGAAGAAACAAGTAGAGGCTTTTTGTATTTACGACTTGTTTTGCGTACTAGGGCTGCAAGGAAAAATACAGTTGGTTGTACAGGAGCCCATGAGTAGAGCTTGCCTCTACCATACACGTCCACCATGTGTCAACTTTTGAGCGTATCTTTCTATTTTTAAAACGCCACGAGTTCCTTGACTCTGCACGCACTGTTTTAAGTGGTCAATCAGAATAAAGTGATTGCCTAACAAAGAAAAAAATAGCAGTCACAATGTATTTAAGGAGGCTCACAATAGTTTTAGGACTGGGTTCTAGCCGGGCGAATCACGCGCGTCACTCGCGGGATTTTTAAAAGCCATGGGGAAGGTAAACAAACATGGCAGCGCGTAATTTTTTTTGCCGAACTCTATTCATGTCT
>JALIRR010000841.1:12500-20000 GCA_023091755.1 Montipora sp. Colony 1 RG-2022 | reverse complement strand
CAAATTTTTCCGTTCATGTAATTCCCGTGAAAATTGCGTACTATCCATATTTTTTTCAAACTTGGTACAATTGATATTCATACACAGGAAATTTTAAAAAATGCAGTAAAAAGGTGGGGTCACCGTGCTTGTTTTGGCGCTGTATGCCCTTTATGCCAAGTTTTTTCACAGAATTTCGCGAGAAGCGTTCGAAATTAGACCAAACGGAAAAATTGTTGTACTGTGGCAAAAGCTACTGAATATTATTGAAAACTTTAACCTGCTTATTTGTCCGGGCTATAATCTTTAAGAAAGTGATTTCAAATTGCTCAATCTTGCAAAGAAACGTAAGCAAAGTGGACCGCTACAGTCATCACCTTGCACTCAGTGTCATGCTCCAAATGCATAATATACATAATATACATGAAAAAAAATATGCAATCTGATTGGCTGAGAGAAGTCCAGTTTTCCGGTAACACAGTGCAGAAAAGAGGTAATTGAATGCAACAAAATTTTGGCCTCGGCCTTAATGTATTGACCTCGCTGTCGCTCGGTCAAAACATCAAGGACTCGTTCTGAGATATCCCTGTAATGACCTCACTCTCGGTTAATTAACAATTATTCCATGAGCGCGCGTTGGATATGAGATGGTAAATAGCCAACGAGGTGCGTAGCGCCGAGTTGGCTATAACCAGTCTCATATCCAACAAGCGCGAATGGAATAATTGTTTTATTAAATTCCTTAAACTCCAAAAATTTGGAAGTACGCAATACGAGCGGAAAAAGCGAGCAAATCCGAGCGAAATCGAAAAAACTTGATGAGAACTGATGCGATGTTGTGTAATACCTTGTTGTCAGACAGACGCAGGCTCATCACAAAAACATTTCTTGTCTTTTCGCGTACTTCTAAACGTCGGAATTGATCCAAACTTTCCACAAAAAAGTCTTTTTTCTCCTTTTTGGCTTTATTCAAAGAGTAATTTCGCATTCCGGCGAAAACATTTTTAGTTTAGCAACGCTTAACGCAATCATTTACCATATAAGGTCAAACCAAGGTATATGAGCTGATAACCGAGATTGAGTGAACCAATCAGAGCACGCGAAATGCATTATCCGAGGTTGAGAATTTAATAATAAGTGGTATTTCTTCGCTTTCTTGTTTAGAAAAATTCATTGCCCAACTAGTAAACTTCACGCGAAAAACCGATATCGCATGAATCACGAAGCGAAGCAAAATTTGCTGTGGAATTAAGCAGTTAGGCGATGAATTTTTCTGGAAACAAGCAAATCCTCAGCAAGCGACCAAAAAAGGAAAAAAAAAATTAAATCGACTGTCAAAAGCTGCAAAAGCCAGGGAATAGGAATCACGCGAAAATTAGAAATCACAGACGGACTAGCTCTTGATGTCACATATTGGCATTTAATTTAGGAAATCTTGTCAGTTCAAGGTCAAAGAAATAGAGATTACTTCATGGAAAATACGCGCGTACGATTTTTATTCATGAGTTGAGTAGTATCAAAAACGAACGAGTGAGCGCAGCGAACGATTGAGTTTTCTGATACGAAACAACGAGTGAAAAAAAATCGTACAAAGCATTTTCCATGCTGTAATGTGTTTCATAGGTACTGAGGTTTTCTTTCGTGGTAGTGTTTGATAGACAAATTTATTTCGCACAAATGGAGTGGGGCGTTGAAAGCAATAAACAATGGTTTAAAATCGCCCAACCGACAATTTATTTAAAAAAAATTACAACACTTGCAGTGTTTCATATATTCCAAAGTAGTCCAAAGTGAAGAGTGCTTTTACTTCGTCGCTTGTCAAAGCTACCAGCGCTTTGGGTTTATTTCCTTGCTTCTTTAGTTGTTTTTGTTCGGGCTAAAGAACCTCTCTGGTTTTCTCAAATACCAGGTCGTTTGTTATGCTTGCGGAATAGCCCTTTTCCTTCAGTTGTCGTTCCAAGCTAGCCACTAAACTTTGAGGGAAAGTCGGCTCGTGTTCATTGCCTTCTTTAGTGAGGACGGAGATGATAAATTGGTTGATGTCTTCAGTATTCATTCAGCTCAACCGCTGGAATAACGTTTTCAAAAGTTGTTTAAGCAATCGTACATCTCGTTTAGTTTTTTGCGCAGCATTTCAGTTTTGTTGTACTAAAATATATTCCTCAACTGAACAAACAAAATCAAACCTTACCACGGTCATTTTTCAAAGTGCGCCGTTTTTTGTGCAACGGCTGTCGGATGACGTTCCATTCCATGAGTTCATTCATCACTAGTGAAATTTCGTCGTTCGCGTCGCTGATAGGACGAAGTATATTTTTCTTCACAGTGAAATTTTGTTGTTCGTTTTCCTGATTGGCTACAGTTAGAATCAGTACGAATTTTATTCACCCTGATTTTCGTGGTTAAATGTCAATACCTATGAAATAAAAAGTTTTATTGACGTACTTTTTTCCACGAGATCATTCACATTTTAAAGCATTTCACTGAAACACGTCAGCTTTGCTTGGAACACGAATCAGCAAAATACGGCAACCAAGAAACGACGAACTTCAAACAAGACCTCCAACAAATTACTTGTACGTGCTTGAAGCAAACTTCTGAAAACACAAGCTAGTGATATTTCTCCTTAATTTTACGAAAACTCGTTGCGAGTAAAAGTTATAACATTAAGGCAAAATCTTCTTGTCACTGTCGAGGCACCTCGAAAAACAGCTACCGTGTAGGCAAACGGATCGCATTTTAGACCCAAAAAAAAGTAGAAAAATTCGAGTTTCACTGAGCAAAGAAAAAAACGATTTAACTACTTTTTAAAAGAACGCATCCATTTGAAATAACGCATCCGTAAAATTAAACGGTTTAGTGTCTAAGAAAAGACTTTGTGGAGTAACTTCTTCCACCAAGTTTCAAGTGAGCTATTACTGGTATACTGTTTTGAGGTTCTCGTCTTTCGTTTTTGTTCTTCTGGCAGAGGTCGTCCACGCATCATGCGACCTTATCAAATTAAAAATCTCCTAAAGTTATGCCAAAAAGCAGCTCTAAACAAACTAAAAATAAACACTCAGCTTTAAGTTTATATCCTTCGGATGCTTGACTTGAGGAACTGCGTAGCCACCAGTGTGGTCCTGACCACAGCTATGTATGTCAAACCTGGACTGAAATCGGCGAAAATTGCAAGAAAAAAATATTTCGCAAACCGTTTGCATCTGAACACGAAAAGCGTTGACTGTGTAAGAAATGTAGTTGACGTAGTAGAGACTTTAAGCAACAAGATCGGGGACGGAAACGGAGACTCCAAAACTCGCAAAAAGACTGGGGGGAGAACGCCGTTGGGGCGGGAATTTCTAAACAGTTAAGAAGCCATTACAAAACGCTGCTCATGATGTCTTTGAATGAAGCTCAAAATCAACTTTTGATTAGCCATGATGTCAGATGATGGTGTGATAAACGATGAGGAGCTTCTACTCATTTACGATTTAAACATCAAACAGGTCCGATAACCTTGATCTTCCGTACAATTCTTATCCTGGTTTTGACTTCGATGATTTGGAAGACGAATTCCTCGATTTCAGTAACAAATTTGTTTTGGTGGGCGACCAGCCCTACAAGAGAGAATTACTCCGAGTGAAACAAATTGTTGGCGTGAAGATTGTTTAATTTTCAGCCATAATTATCTGGAAAAACGAAGTCAAACACTAGTTGGCAAAAGTATGAACTCTTCTCTTACCCTTGAAAACTTTCAGGCCAAATTTTGTGGCTTTCTTTGTCTTCTGTAGCACAGCATCATTTTGTATTCCCAGTTTACGCCGGCCATTTTGTTTTGTTTGCGTCAAGCTTTATTCACTCCGTAGGGAGTGAATAATGCTCAATTACTCCGAGATAGCGAACCAATTAGATTGCTTGAAACACCAAGATTACTGAGTATATACTAATTTTCGATGTTTGAACATCTTAAATAATTATTATAGATGAATAATAATTCATAAAAGCATATTATTTTGTATGCAAAGCCTCCCTTTAACGCCCCGTTTAGCCGCAAATTTTCCAAATGTGAGCTGATTAGGTCAGCGGTCATGCACAAAAACAAGATGGTGGATGGGGAAATTTCTTAACAATTATATCGAACTTTCGAAGGCTTTTATGAACAAACTGCAGGTTTTTGGAGATGATAACACGCAAATTCGTATTCAGTAAGTAAAAAACTATAGATTTATGTAATTTCAAATTAGTTCTGAACGAAAATCGACCACAGAATACGGCCTAAAGCAGAAGGATGTACCTCTGGACGAAATTTTATCCCAGGCTGGCTGGAGCACTGCTGATACCACGGGACGAAAAATTGGATTTCCTGCACATTTGATCTTTGGCAAAGCTTAAGTCAAATCTGGAATCGCTTTTGACTTTACCTTTGACGCACGTCAAACGTACGGTCAAATCCATTACCAATTTGCTTATGCCTTTGACCATGGTAAAGGTCAAGTCAAATTCGTAACAACTTTGACTTCACATTTGACGCGCGTTAAATGTGAAGTCAAATCTGAAGAGGCTTTGTGCGTTCCTTTGTTACTTGACAAAGGCGAAGACAAATACGATAGCATCTTTGACTTCAAGTTTGACTATCGTCAAATGTGAAGTCAAATCTTAACAGGCTTTCCTACTTTGTTGATACTTGCATTGCCAAAGGAAAGACACAAAACCAAGGCAACGCTTTTGGGAGATTAAACGATTCGGCAAATACGGAACACTGACCGTCGTAGAGTGTAAGTTCGCTTTCCTCCTTTACCCCCTCGGTGACATTTCCCCCATATCCCCTATCACGAACACGTACACATTCAATCTATTGCTTGAAAAACGTCTACCAGTTGCAAAACGTAGCCTGAGTTCACATTCTTGTCGATTTTCGCTTTTCCAAAATTCAATGAGCACTAGTGCCAAAATTCCGTCGACCTCAGCAAAGGAATGCTCCCCCCAACCCTACCTCTCTACAAGGTCCGAAGGAAAGACACTGGGGAGAGGGTTGATTCAAGAACTCCTTTTATGGGATATACAAAAGAGCGGGAAAATGTACCTTCCGAAAAGTTCGTCGGTAGCTTGTTCTACTTGTCGTTTTTTATTCTTTCGATATACTTGGAGCATCTTACTTTTGTGAAAACGTACAGCCGGGTAAAAATTATGTTTTGTGAAAGATAAAGGTCTCAGCCAAGGGATAATGAAGGTATGCAAGACCGGACACTGAACATACAACTCAAAACGGTATCGAAAATTTACTAGAGACAATACAAGCAAGGTCAAAGATAGCGATGGGAACGGGAGAAGCCAGTGGAAAAAAAAAAGAAGTTGGGTACGTATGCGTTATGACATTTAGTAGTATTCTATTTGGTTCACCTAACTCAAAAGCCAATCTAAAAATTATTAGTCTTTTTCATTCACTTTTCATCTCACAGTTCACAACAAAGCCGCTATGCTTCATACACGTAAGTCATCCTTTTTGCCGAGTGTAGGTTTATAGCGATTGAAGGATTATCACTTCGTGATTAGTTTCTACTTTTAAATAATGGCAGTAAAAGTGACAGATAATTTCCCAGCACGTTACACTGGATTTCAAAAACAAAGGTAGGGAAACTGGAAAAGAAAAAAAAACAGTCACTATTTTGTAATGAAACAGTGCACGAATTTCCCGCCACTCTGGCTGTATAGCACAATACAGAGGACTTGCATTGGTGTTCAGAATAAGATAACATCCCAGAACATGTCTAACACCATCTTACATCTTTCTGTAATAGATCTCTGAAAGCTCTCTGTGCCAGATGCCTATTGCAGATCATTTGACTGAAAGTCTCAGAGTATCTGTTTCATTATTGGTTTTATTCCAGCCAATCTTTGAAAGAAATGATTCCCAAGTGCATGGTGAGTCTGCAATGGGTAAAAAAAATAATAAACCACAAGAGCTTTGTTATAATAAAATGGATCTAGTTGCAAATAATCCTTTACCAAGCTTGCTGATCCAAGAAGGAATCAGGAAGATCATAAATTTTCACAATGAAATTTAAGACCATTTCGAATTTATACATCTTATACCTCTTTACCTCTATATATTATTATTTTCTTATGACTTAACTTTCAGGTAAAACCATCATGAATGTTAATATGAAGAAGTTAAATCAAAATGTTTGAGGGAACTCAGTTTATCATCTGTACTAGAGAATGTTGTTCACCAAGTGGTGGTGAAGATAAATCTAGGGATCTTGGGTATTTCAGTATCAAAAAATGTTCTGTTTGATTATTAGCAAAAAAATCAAAGTAGCTCAGACTAATTAACCCATTGACTCAAGGGGGTTCCCCATTGACGAGTAAAATCGTCTGGCATTAGACAGAGTAAAATACTAAGTCTGACCGGTTTGGGTGTCAAAAGGTTAATTAAATTAATTAATGGGGACATAAGTTTTCAGTGATTGATTAAGGAAAAATAAGTGTGACCCTGTCAATGTCTAATCTAATCCCCATGAAAACATACTGATTTTGACATTTCAAGTGAATGTACATGCAGAATGTATGTCTGATATATAACAATGAATTAATGACAGACATTTTACCTTTAACTTTAATTTGCAATTCATAAAGCCAGTAACCCCTCAATAGTACAAATTAAGTAGTAAATACAGAAATATTGGAAATATTCAGTACCATGGACAAAGGCAAACAAGGATACATCATAAGAAGTAAGATTATTCAAAAAATAATTTTATTATTTTTTTAAAACATGGTTGAAAATAATTGTGTTTTTAGGTTAGCCAATTATGTTTCAGGCAGGAGTACATTGAAACTTTGGAGAAGAAAACAGCAGAGATTCAATCACAACACTACTGCCATTGCTTGAGGAGCATCTGCATCTAAGAATGCAAGGCTATTTCTTAATTAAAGCACCCACATTTTTTGCAAACAATAGAGTACATGTCTGCAGTCATCAGTTATTGGCAGCAGTGTGTACCCTAATTAGATTAGTGCATTTGTCTTTTCATGAAGTACAGATGTGCACATGTCATATCACTATGCATTAATAAAGCACTACTCAATATGTGCATGGTATCAACTTAATCTTTCTGTACGAGAAATTAAGACCTCTTTTTATTCCCAAAGATGCAAGGACAAAAACAGATCTGAGCAGGAATGCAGAACATTATTTTACACATGCCAAGAAAACTACAAAGATGTCATGAGGTAATAGCCATTCTTACAGTAGTACCCCATTCATTACTTACACATGCATGTGTTATATTAACTAAAGAACCACTTACGCCTAGCATAACTAAGAAATGAGATACACAATAGGCCATTTTACAGTTGTTTGCTCAGCGACCAAGCCTATGAATGGCTGCGAGGCTGCCGGTGACCTTGCATTGATACAGACCTCACTGCTTTTATCATGTAAATTGTGTTGTTGTAACGCTAATTAGTCCATATTAGCATTACAAAAGCATGAAGGTTTGTATCAAAACAGGGTCACCGGCAGCCTCGCTTCCATTG
>JALIRR010000841.1:0-7500 GCA_023091755.1 Montipora sp. Colony 1 RG-2022 | reverse complement strand
TCGTTTAATCTTTCAATTTTCTCGCACAGATGGGTTACCATACAAATGAACGATTATGGCGCTTGCAGGAATTTGCAGGAATCCACGCGCTTGTAGGAATTTTCACGAATCCACGCGGGGCTGCAGCAATCCTACAATAATAAGACAAATAATGTAGCTTTATTTTTGTTGAATGTTCATTTGCAGTTTGCTTTTTCCAGTTTCTTAGCCAAAGAAGAGAAAGAAGAGGAAGAAGTGAAAGTCCTTTTCGCACTGCCAAGGAAGATTGGAGAGATTCTCGACTCTCTTACGAATTGTATCGGGACAAATTTAGGGCTTTGAAAGTCCCAGATCCTTCTGTTGGAATTCTGTGCGTGGCTTGATTATACAAGACAGATTTTGCATGTTTATTTGCTTCACACTATCATGCAGGCATTAAACTGAAGAAGGAGAAGAAGAAGAAGAAGAAGAAGAAGAAGAAGAAGAAGAAGAAGAAGAAGAAGAAGAAGAAGAAGAAGAAGAAGAAGAGTAAGAGCGGTGATTACATAAGCCTAGAGATGTTTTAGCTTATTCCATCAAATTAAGGACATTCAATACTTTGCCGCTTTTCAAAGAATGACTCCGGCTCTAGAAGCTCGCGGCCGGTTAATGAAGCTTGAGGTTCATCTCTAGAAGACTAAAAAGTAATGAATCATTCGTAGTAGCTGTCATTGGGTGCGGGCGAATCGTGCTCGTTCTCAGGCGCGAGCGGAGGCAAACCGTGAACAGCATCAAGCGGCCTGGGAGCGTGAACAGCACATGCAAAAACGCTATTCGGGAGGTGGTGGTTCGTCCAGGTCCGGATTTGGATCTGGCTCGCGCGGCCATGCAATTTGAACGTGAAGACCGTGTTGGATCTTGTGCGGCTGCTGAGTTCTTTGGAGACAAATCCTGTTTAGAGCACATGTCCTTCTGGAGCTTCTCGAGTTTTAATCTGTTAAGTTGCAGGGTGCTTGTGCGGAGCACGAAGAAAGAGAAAATCTGAGTAGTGACTCTAAGGAACTGAGGTGCGATGATTGTGTTCCGGATCCTCTCATTGGCCGGTCACATCCAAAATCAGCGTTGATAATACTAAACTAGGGTGCGTGTGCGGGTCACCGTCTTCTTCTTGCACATAGTGTGACATTTCTTTGCTTTTTTCGTCTTCTTGTACATACTCTTCTTGTACATAGTGTGACATTTCTTTGTTTTTTTTTGTCTTCTTGTACATACTCGTTTGTTATTCTAGTCATTAAAACCTGTTGGATATGATTTTTTTCCTCTGGTGTTTTTTTCTGACCGTGAGGGGCCTGGGACTCTGTGACGTCATCCCTCTCCCAATCAACTCACTCACTTTTTAGATTCAAATCCTAAATACTACGTATTGTTGATCCTTCTGATACGAGATGCATATGATGAGGAATCACATATCGAACTACGTTAAAACCAGGACGGGAGTGTTTGGGCAATTTTTTCTTGGCGGGAAATCGCATGGCAGCGTTGCATTTGGCAACCAGCGTTTTTCTGGCGGGAAATCACATTAGTGACGAGCAACGGGATAAAGATTAAGAGCAGAAAAGAGCACGAGAGAAGAGGCGACGAAAATCTCGAGAGAAACCGAGGAAGGAGATCTAGTAGAACAGAAAATTTCAATGAAGAACACCGTTAAAGGGTGACAGAAATAGAACGAGAGAAAAATCACTTTTTTACAACGATTAGCTTTCAGGTAAATGTTTTCCTTCTTAATGCATACCTCGCTGCCTCACATAATTTGTAAAACTGGCTAAAAAACGAAGAAGTCGTGAAAAGGTTTGCAATTCCCTGTGGCAGAGATTCTCTATTTTGTTAGTTTTTTTCTGAGCCCTCTATTGTAAATATTTGTATATATGAAACCGTTTTTCATGAGGAGAGTGGTTGCCCAATTTTGTCATTAAATCGTTTGATTCGGAAAGAAAATATCCTGTCTTGTTTTTTTCGCTTGAACCGTGAGGGGCCTGGGTCTCTGTAATTAACACCCCAACATTGAATTTCCAACATGATTAGGCAAAACATCCCAACCTGTTTCGTGAGGGTCCGCAGTAAGGGAGCTCAAATTTGAATTTTCCGCAAAAATTTGAATCCACCAATCAGAATGCTACAATTCCAACTGTCCAAACTGCCCCGAACGCCCATATAGCCCTACTGATAAATAAAATGAAAAGATGTAACGGGGGCTTGCACGCTAGTTAAATCGTAATTAAAAACTCAGTGAAGGTCTTTGCATAAAAGAGATGCATTCTGAAACATTGGCTGACTGAAAGCTCAGCGGTTTGCATTGAATTTTTAGTCAAATTAGCCCTAACTCTTTTCAACCTGAACGCGCCACTTTTGTCGGGCCAAAATATACAATTAGAGGCGATAAACTACAAGGATAAAGCCTTAACCTGATGTACAAAATGATGTGTGAATTGATATTTAGATTTTTATACACTCTTAAAGTTGACCATTATTTCACCTTAGCCAAAAAGTTACAATGTACATTATTTCCACGTGTCCTTAAGGCGCTGTTCCACTGTGAAATGTTTCGTGCAACCTGTCTCGCAATGTTTTGGCGACATTGTGGCGGGACAAGTTGCACGAAAAGTAGAACTTAATTCTACTTTCGGCAACGGCTCTTGCAACTTGTCTCGCAATGATTTTGGCCCATAGGGAGCCCACACAAACAGTGTGTCTGTATGGGAAATATTGAAGAGTCCTAATATAGTAAACTTACATCGAGAAATGACTATGTTAAAGCTCAAAATAACCTCAGTTGTTGTGTATTGTCATTTCTGCGGCTGAAAATGGTGAATTTGAGCGATTTGGTGGGTTTTCCGTTGACTGTTACTACACGTCCTTACAAGGAGACAAGGGTGGAAAGCTCATTTTCGACCGCTCCAGCGTCAAGCCGATTTTCACCCAGAAATTAGAATCGCCCGTCTTTCAAATCGTACACCAGATAAACTGAAAGGTTGACGCTTCTTCTCGTGCCATTCAATCGAAAATCCATTCAAAATCCAAGCGCTAACCGCCAAATTATTTTCGAGAAATGCAGCTTTCGAAGCGACCAGCATCCCCGGCCGGGATTTCGTGTGCCAAGAAGCAACCGTCACGCTGTTTGCTCCACACTGATTGGATGCATTGTTTAGCAACATCCAATCAGTGTGGAGCTGAAAATCGGCTTGACGCTGGAGCTATCGAAAATGAGCTTTCCACCCTTGTCGTCTTCTAAGGACGTGGGGTTTCGACAAAACACTGACCCCCGGTCAACTGACCCCCCTACTGACCCCCTAAAAAATCAATGGGAAAATGAATACTGCTTACTTAAGCCTCAACATCCCTTTTTAAACAGCATTGTTCAACAGTATTTAAGTCTAAGCACCCATTTTAAAAAGGTTAGTTTTCGATTATTGTTGTGATGGCCGATTACTTCATGTAAGCTAATCTTTTTAAAATGGGTGCTTAGACTTAAATATTGCTGAACAATGCAGTTTAAAAAGGGTTTTTGAGGCCCATTGATTTTATAGGGGGTCAGTAGGGGGGTCAGTAAGGGGGTCAGTTGACCGGGGGTCAGTGTTTTGTCGAAACCCAAGGACGTGTAGTAACAGTCAACGGAAAACCCACCAAATCGCTCAAATTCACCATTTTCAGCCGCAGAAATGACAATACACAACAACTGAGGTTATTTTGAGCTTTAACATAGACATTTCTCGATGTAAGTTTACTATATTAGGACTCTTCAATATTTCCCATACATTTCTTTATATTTCGAACATACAAACAGACACACTATTTGTGTGGGCTCCCTATGTTTTGGCCGTTGCAGGATATGTTACACCACAGGCGGCCCAGACTCGGAGGATTTGTATGGGAATCTCGATAACAAACTGAAAAAGATATTTAACTAAAAAAATTCTCAATAAAAAAGCTGTACTTAATTTTCGTGGTGACTTTCTCGGTTTTTGTGTGGTTATTTGCCTGATTGAATGCGATTTAAGCGACTTCTCAAATTCCCGGGTTGTCACTGGTACCTAAATAAGGGAAAGGCTGGAAAGTAGTTTCTAACTTACCTCACATCTCGACGATAAAATCACACTTCTCCGGCATCAGTCAAGCTCAAACTCCGGCGATGGCCACACGGATAAATTTACTTCTCCTTGACCAAGTTTCAAGGTCCAGCGAGCATCCATTGCTTAGAAACATCGAAATATATTCAAATTTTCAAAATCCTTCGAGGCTTGCTTACAACGAATTTTGACACGGCTGGTCAACCGTTCACTTGAGCCTCGAAACGGTGAGAGCAAATAAGTGAACTGTTGGCCAACCGTGTCAAAATTTCGTTGTAATTCGTGCAACTTGCCCCGCCACAATGTCGCCAAAACATTGCGAGACAAGTTGCACGAAACATTTCACAGTGTAAAAGCGCCCTTAAGCTGACTTGAGCGAAACAACATTACACGATCTTTATATTTTTGAAAAGATAAAAGGACCTTTTACAAAAACACAAAATATCAAATCGCAAATGCACCACGTTCTCGCGAATGAAATTGCCAAAGTTGCAGAATCGTTCATTGTCTTTCCAAGGGACCAGCTGCCGTATTGGCAAATTTTGAACTTTTGGATTTTTCGTAAAAAGCAAAACGCACCAGAACTTTTTTGAATAATTTTTCAAAAAGGACCACCAAAGGATACCTTAGGTAAAATAAAATAAACCATGAAATTTTGCAACTGTCGGCGGATTCTCGATATTTACAGTCAGATGGTCTTAATCTCTACCTTAGGTCACTTAAGCAAGAACTTCTCTCTGGATATGATTGGAACAAGCTGAAACGACGGTGAAACGAATTCAAAATAATGCTAGGCGTCTTGTAATTGGTGTAAAACCCTTGGACCATACAGAGCAACAAGCAGGATTTTAATCCTCCCCATATTTTTAGATCCTGCCCTTTGACAAAAGCTCATGCGATTAAAAAAACGACGCAACAGCAAAAACAAGTTATACGAAGAACCACCACTTACGCGTGAGGGGACACTAAGGAAAAAAAAACCGCCGAAATAAATACAAAACCACACTATGAACACTATATGCTAGTGTATCTAATAGATAGCAATGCTGCGGTACATTTTGTTGATAGTGACATCATTTATCTTTGGTAGCCGTGGCAACGGTGTATTGACGTCCGGGAACACACCATAACACAAAACGCGGTGTGTCCAGCACATCACGCATGCGCAGCTGTGAACAGCTGTCTCGGCTTTGTTGGGCCTTACCAGCAAGGTATAGCCAAGTTACCAGGTGGGTGCTTTAGGCATATACCCGTTTAAGTTATTTAAGTTATTTTAGTTTGTCGAGGAAACGAAAGTATCGTCAGTGTGCCAAAATTTAACCTGGCCCACCCCTTTCCAGGCCGTGATGAGGTAGGGAAATGTCAACAGAAAGAAAATACAAAGCTCTGGCTGATAATCCAGTGACTGATCTGAAACCGGTTAGTGCACGATGTGAAATGAGAAAGCAAGACACTAAAAACTCCCCTTGCACCAGATTTCGGGAATGGAGGAATCCTTCATATGTTTAATTGCTCGCAGAAAGAAGCGAAATCGTTACTCTTAAAATCTATCCTGGCACTCATCAACAGATGTCTGTTGATGTGTTAACACTGTAGGATCAGCCTGCTTGCTCTCTCTCTCTCTCCTCTCATGGAGCATGGAGTTTGGACAAAAAAAAAGGAGGGAGCGGAAATAAGGAAACTGCTGGAAGTGATAACAATGATACGATTTTCGTATTTAAGTAATTATTTGGTGCTCCTTTTTTTGTGTAAACTCTTAATCATGCGGGTATTGGCACAGTTAAGGGGGATGGCTCTTACCTACCAAACCGTTGCTCTGGACTCCTTCAAATAGCCATTTCTCTAATTCCTTTAACTCTACAGTTATCCTTTCTTGCCAAGTGTTTTCTATTTAAAATTTCTTTGTCTGGTTCAAATCACAACCACATTTGGTAAATCACGTGACTAAAACAGTAAATGCTTAAAAACTCAGCGAGTTAAATATGTTTTCCACAAATTTTAAACGCAAAAGTGTGAGAACATTCTAGCACAAAATCTGTAGCATAGATTTTAAAAGAAATCATTTCTCAAAATAATTATGACGTCATAAGGCAACCCTTGATACACTTTTCAAAAGATCAGTTCCATTTTTGTCGAAATAGAAATTCCATGCTACAGTTTACGAAAAATGATGGGACAGTTCCCATCCGGTGAAAAAGTGCCTCTTCCTTTCGTTTCCTGAGAGCTTTTACTACACTGAGACGCACGGCAGAGGACTGGGACTAGTTGCGCATGCGCTTTCTGATTGAAGTGATGTCACATTTCTATTGAAAAAGTTACTTCATAAAACCATCAATGGAACCTTTTTGCAGGGCTCTTTGACTAAAAAGCTTTCTTAGCAACCATTGTCTTTCTGTAGTTAAGTGCCACCCCCCTTAACGTTTGGATTGTAGGAACAAAGTATATTATTGATAATCTGCTGTTCTATAGCGCTTAGTATCCCTACATGGCACTTGAAACTGGATTGTTTGATTCCAGGGATATTTTGATAAAAACAACAAAAAATCCTCCAATCATTGGAAACGTTCCTGTAGATTTTCTTTGATTGATTACTCCAACGATTCAAAGTTTTCGTTTATAAGCAAAATGACACTCTTCAGACGGATGCTTTTCATGGTTAGCCAAATGGGCAAATAATGGTGCGACAGTTCACTCATTCATTACAATCCATAGGGGCCCGGCTATCGCAACTAGTGGCCTGGTTTTAGCATGCTTTTTTTCCCTATATTAACTCTTTTGAACTTCATCAAAGGACCAAATCAGAACAAATAAAACCTTTTTAAAGTCATTAAAATATCATTAAAGAGATCATGATGACATCAAAAAGCAATAGTAGAACCCGAAAGATACTTGATATTTTTTAAGAAAAGAGCTTGTTGCTAACTTTTGAAGTCAACTTTGTCGTTACTTTCCAAAAAGGAAAGGAAATTGGTTCCACACACGTTCATGCATCTTGGTATCATCTAGCCAATGGTTTCTTCCTACCTGTCATCGTTTTTTCCTGGTATGAAATGTTTAAACGTCTGGGTACGTTCAACGGCACTTGCGACTAGTGATATCGGCCTTGCAGCAGCACCCACCCGGAATACTTCTTGTCAGCAGGTTTGACTGTGAGGCAAAGATCTACTTACAGCGTGTAAGGTTTTGCACTTAAATACAAACGTTTTCGGGGTCATTTACACGTTCCAACATTTAAGTTAGAATCGTAAGATTTACTTATTCCGGCTCTTTGTTTTCATTTTGTTTGCAGGGGTGTGCCCTACTAGAAAAGTTCTGAAAGGTTTTCTATGTAGTGTTATTCCCTCTAATGGCGGCTCTTGTTTTAGCTGAAGTTCATACTTTTCGTGCAGCTCCGATACTGATTCATGAAGAGGTGATT
>JALIRR010000840.1:92500-93955 GCA_023091755.1 Montipora sp. Colony 1 RG-2022 | reverse complement strand
AACCCTGCTGGCAACAGGGCAATCAGTGAAGAACCCCATGGCTAACCAGTATCTTCACTGATTGCTCTGTTGCCAGCAGGGTTGTCGTGATGGTGCAGTGATTAGCACACCCGACTAGTAACCAGGGGGACGCGGGTTCGATTCCCACTCACGGCACATTACGTTTTTCATTCAAAAAGGATCAGTCAGTAGTAGTTCATTGCTACTGGCTAGTGACTACATCGTTGGATTTCCAGCCTTCTTCATACACACACACAAAAAAATATATATACATACATACATACATACATACATACATACATACATATATATATATATATATGACCCAGGTGATGTGATCAACATAAGGGATGACTCGGCATTTTATTACTAACTAGTTTTGTGCCGCACTTGTTGTTAGTAATAACTAACTTGTTGTTAGTAATAAACTAGTTTCGGGGTTGCTGCTTTGAGACTTTAACTGCAGTTAGAGTTTGTGGCCTTGTTAAGTCAGACTTTACACTGTAGCATGCCTTCATTGGCAATTTTTCCTGGACTAGTCTAGGCTTCAATGATAGTTTGCTTTTGATCACCAATTAGAGTGAACCCACACTGTGGTGTGGGTAGGTGATTGTTGGTTGTCTGACCAAAGCACAGGGGTGGGGAGGGTAGCTTTTCTTCAAGTTTGTGACGGTAAGAGAATTGGCTTGTTTTCACAATTTCGTCAGGCACCTTTTGACAAATCCAGTTATATATATATATATATATATATTTAAGTAGAATGATAAAGATTGAGTATCCAACGGTGATGCCACTTGCGAGGAGGATCCAAAAGGATACAAAACGTCTTGACTCAGATAAGTTAATAGGAAGAATGAAAAAATGAGTTGCTGGCAAACTTCTCACAGGTCTGGTATATTATAATCTCGTGTAAACGTTTCGCCCTTCGGGCTTCTTCAGTAGACGCTAAAAACTAAAAACTAAAAATACCTGGTACAACTGAACTTGCGCTATTTATACAAAACCATGAACCAAAAGGTGTAAAATGTTTCAAATTACAAAAAATTATAAAAAATCACAATAATATGTCATGTAATATGTGCGGTTGGAATACATTAAGTGGACAATACGTGAGATAAGAAGTAGTTAGCTCTATTCCGAAAAAGGCGTTAATCACCAGACATCGAAACTAATAATTTAAAATAAACAACAGGACTTTGTAAATCATGCAATCAGGTGGCGAAATGATGAGTCCAGGGCCCCTAAAAAGTAATAGAATCCCTGAACAGGGCCTGTGAGAATGCCAATCTGCACAGCGTAACTGGAAAAAAAAAGCCCAACTGGTTGCACAATTACTCCAGTGAATGATTAATTAAACCTTATTCTATTTTTGGAATTAAACTCGGATCTTTTGTTCAAGCCGTAAGGTTGGAGGGTGCATAACTGTGCTCACCAAAAAGCCTCTCTTGTGAGTGA
>JALIRR010000840.1:85000-87500 GCA_023091755.1 Montipora sp. Colony 1 RG-2022 | reverse complement strand
AGTAAAATGCTTTCACCTTATAAGCATGGCATTAAATCATTATTTTGTTTTAAAGGTGTTACAGCTTTCTGAAAAAAAACTGATTATCCCCTGGAATTTTTTGGGAATAATCCAATGATTTGTCTCCCCGCTACCAGCTTTTTTTCTACTACCCTGACACACCTACACACACACACTCTTGTTTTGAACATGATTCCCTGCACATCTGTAACTGATTTGCATAATCTGTCATAATCTGTCAAACAACTGTCATTCTCTCTAGCAACATTACCTTTCTGTAATCTTACCAGTATACTCAAACTTGAGACACTATGTTTTTGAATTCCAAAGATTGGACAGAGAAATAAATTTAAGAGAACCAACGCTTGTTACGAATTTTGCAGATTATGTAAATTGGTACACCTGTGAAATCCAACTCCTCACGGCGGCCTGGCACTGGAAGCCAGCAATGTTCTAATCAAAATTCGAGAACTGAACTGAGGCTTGATTTGAATTTTGAATCATTCATCCGCCGACCAGAATATTTATATGATTCCTGTAATCAAATTTGCAATATAATGAACTAATTAATCCGCGAGTCAAAGGAACGCTTGAGTTGAGATAAACTAAGAATAAAGCCAGGATTCGAGCCAGGATTCGAGCCAGGATCCGAGCCAGGATCCGAGCCAGGATCCGAGCCAGGATTCAAGCCAGGATCCGAGCTAGGATCCGAGCCAGGATTCGAGAGCTAACCGCGACCTAACCGAGACCTAACCCAGACCTACCCTAACCCTAACTAGACCTAACTAGACTAGAACCAACCTAAATAGACCTAACCTAACCGATTCGAGACCTAACCTAACCGAGAGATTCGAGAATAAATAGCGGAGAAAGCTCATTTTAGCTCGAATCCTGGCTGGAATCCTGGCTCGGATCCTAGCTCGAATCCTGGCTTGAACTTTATAGGTATCCTCGCTTGAGTTGCTTTGACTGTAAATAAACAAAGGTTTTGGTTATTAAACCTATTCAATTCTCAAAACACAATAGCGCTTACCCCTCTACATGCTAGATCGTTTAAATTAACAAATGATGGAAGTGAATCACACTCGTGTTGCATCTCTAGTTCTCTCTAGTTTACTTGTCCCCCATGGATAGTAAAGAGACTGGATTGGAAACTAGCTCGCGTCAGCGGTTCCAACATGATGAAAATTCGTGACGTCACTGTCGCAAGGTAAATTTTAGTTTTGCAAGTGAACTTTGTTTACACGCAAAGCAGCGACGAAACCTCCCAAACTATGGATATTGAGGACTTTTTTGAGGAGTGGGATGAAGATAAAGACGACAATGATTTGGCTGAACTGTTAGAAGACAACGTGAGGGCGGTGAACACGTTTGAGGCAGAAGACAGTGAAGACGAAGATGAAAGCGAGAGCGAAGATGATGGCAGTACGTTTAAGTGCAGCAAGTGTAAAAAGCGGTATCATCAGAAAGCGTGGTTGCAAAAACACGAAAACTCATGCAGTGGCAAGGAACCTACCAAAAAATGCAAAGTCAAATTGTCTGAACACCAGAAGAAAACCAGAAAAGTGCTTTCTTCCCTTGGTTTTGATGATTTCTTAACATCTAAGTGCGTACCGAGTTTAATAACATTTCTCAACAAGATATCTGCCACAAGCAGTGAAACGGCCAAAATACGAGGCTCCCGGTTCACACATGCACAGCAACAAGCTGGCAAACTTAAAACAGGATTGGAGAAAGAAGACGAGCAGGTCATGTCATTTTTTCGCTACGTTGGTGTGACCATTAACATTTGGACGATAGTGTTCGCTCGGGATTATCTTCTCAGCTCGTCACGCAAACAACAACATATTGCTCAACATCTAAATGAATTTCGACAAGCGCCAGAACTGACATCAAAGTGGTCTGAACTGTGCTGTATTGCATGCCTAAATTCTTCTGACAGTCTTTTACTGCAGCTGATGATAGGTGAGATCTTTGGGAACATCTCCTCTTTCCGACATGAATCTGTAGTCCACGCCATGAAGATTAGAGAGGAACATGACGGAGAGACTTCAAGCAAACCATTCCTTGCTCCACTTCAGAAGGACATAGTAGCCTACATTTCTGGGTATGCCTGCAGAAAAACGAGAGATCGTCTCCAACATTATAGCAGTGAAAGGTTCTCGAGAATAGTCACCGCATTAAATCAGAAGTTACCAGGCGTTAAATCACAAGCATCTGCTATGTCGTACCCCAATTTAATGACACTGTCTTTGACCAGAGGCGGGCTAACCCAAGTGGATCATATAACGTATAATTTCTTTTGTTACTTAGAAGTTTCCTTGGAAGATTTCCGCACAGGTCCCTACTTCATTATGCATACACTCCCTTGTTTCAAGAAAACAATAGCGATAACAATAGACGTGCTTTGGGACTGTGGCGCTTTGTTCTTTCTTTTTAGAGGTTTTTTTACTAAGTCTATATGGACTTAAAAAAGCCGGTCGAACTTCTGTCTGAAATA
>JALIRR010000840.1:47500-62500 GCA_023091755.1 Montipora sp. Colony 1 RG-2022 | reverse complement strand
CTTTAATAATTACTTTCAACTTTTGTCTCGTATCTTCCTCACTTCGCACTTGAAAGCGTTTTGTCGCTGGCCATTAATTGAAAAAAAATGAAAATTGCTCACATTTCCGAATTTCGTTGAAAATTGCGATGGACGCGCTCAGAAATTAACCGCGCTTTCAAGAAGCATGTCCTGATCACGTGCAAGTGCAAGGTTCAAGCTTTTGTTTCCCTAGGGAGTTAGTGTGTTTTCTTCGCCCTAAGGAGTAATGCAGTTCTGAGGCGCGTCACGTGATGCGTTTTCGTTCAATAGAAAACTGCATTTCAGTTGTGAGGTATAACAATAGATTATGTTTGTCATCGCGTGGGCATGGAGTTGTTCCATAAGAGTTTGGAAATATTCAGCATTGAATTTTACACATTTAGGCATACTAATTAGGCGAGTTAGAGATCTTTATAAAAGTTAATCCTATTGATAATAATTCAACTAATTAACAATTCATCAACCCCAGCCTTTCCCTGCTACCTATTCAATCCCTCCCCGTGCTTTCAGAAAGTTGAACTTTAACGAGATTTGCGCAAAAGAGGTTTTGCACGGCAGCCATGTTGCATGGCAGGAACAATAGATTCTTTTTCCTATGGGAACAAATGTTCTTTCTAATGCAAAACATTTTCATTGTTCCTGCCATGCAACATGGATGCCATGTAAAACCTCTATACATGTGACCTGAATGCGTTTATGTTGGCTGTCACCCTTATGAGTTATTAATGAATTTTACAATGGTAGTATGGAAACTGGACGGTAGTTATCTCTTTGCCGTCCTGGTCCAGATTAAAAAAAGAAGCGTTACAAGCGCAGGCTTCCAATCGTCTATGTAAATGAATGTCACGAGGGAAAGGTTGAAAATTATGTATGTGAATGAATGAATGAATCTTTATTTAAAAGCTTAAATACCTGCAAACAAACGTGCAAGTTCAAGTTTACAATGCAATCACTCAGATAAAATATAAGAAGTAAGAACAAAACGAGTAAATGTATATTAGATTAAAGGGATTATACGAAGTAGAAAAAAAAAACTATCTATTTACTTATGTGTTCAGTGTTGATTCATTCGTGAGAATATATAGTCATGGCCAAGTTTACGCTATGATCGACAAGTTCGCTACTCGGTAGGAGATTGTGCAGACAGTGACTGTCAGATGGGTCTTCTCCCAAAGTTGTTTGTCCTTAGCAATAATGAGATAACTTATAAATATGCCCTTGATGGTATAGCCATATTTCAACGCTCGTTTCGAAAATTATCAATCTTAGAAAGGCACACGCCGCTACTTTAATTACGTAAGTAAAAAGAGAGTTACTAGGCCTTTAAATAATAAACGAAGCTTTTACTGAGTGTACGCAATTTTTTTGTAAATTCTTAGAATTTAGAGCCTGGAGTTAGCTCTACTAAAAATGTTAATTGAACGTTCCATTTTCCTCAGTGTTTAGCGAGTATAAATCTTAACTCGTAATATCTCCCAGAAGGTCTGACAGAACTCCTGGAAAGGGGTAATTGAACATTTGATAATCCTTCTCAAAGAGCTTAGCAAGCTGAAGAATCTTAGCTTTGGGAATCGTAGCGAAATTCGCCATCATTTTACTCGATGTATTATGGCTGAGAAAAGGCGAAAAAGTCACTTCTTTGTCCATTCCTGTCCGTCGGAGAACGTACCGAGCTTCTTCTTGCATGTCGTTGAAATGACCAATGAAGTCGTACTGTATATGGCAAGGAAGACAGAGCCTTTCGTACGTTGCCCAGTGACGATCGTTGTTGAACCCAATGCTAGTTATGTAGTATATGAATTTCTTAAATGTTAACTCGTTGTCTGAACTGCGATCTGTGTAGTGCTTGAAGTTGTCTATAATCTTGGTTGCATATCTTTTCATGTAATGTATATCTGGCGTTTCAACAAACTTGTCTTGGTAGGCTGACAGCAACCTTTCGAAAGGCTCACGAACGAATACAAATTTGAAGTAAGTTTGGAGCCTCCATTTAATTTCCTCGTCAGAATAACCTTTATTAAGCCACTTGTAGTTTCCTCGATTGTGAATGTCAAGGTGACATTCGGGCGTTCTTTGAGAGCCAAAAATACTTTATTCCACTGAGTACACGCCACCTTAGGGATATAGCAATAGAGTACTTTATACTTCTCGTTTACCATTAAATATCCCAATTTTTTCCGGTCAATAGTTCCGTTAAAATGGATAAGATTGTGCGATTTGCAATATTTCTTAAGATGATCTTGTCTCTCCCTTTGTTTCTCTTCCAAAGCTTGGACGTCGGACATCTTCTGTACCCGGACCCAGATTATCTTCATTACAGGTAGTGACAATGACCACTGGACTCGAGGTAAAATTTGAGAAAAGCACATTGTTTTTTTACTGATCGATGGTTATTCTTGCTCAGTGTTTGAGAAAGCAAACGCTAATTGAACGGTTTAAGATGGAACGAAATGATTCATCGAAACATCTTTTGCAGAAAAAAATGAAAGAGAAACGAAGGTGAGATGTATAAACATCTTTCAAAGATGACCAAACTTTCGTGCAGTGATGCACGTAAAAAACACTTTGTCACGTGCGCGACACGTGAAGATGTGCACCATATCTCAACTCTTCAGAAGTACACAAGTTCCTTGAGGATGGCCATGCCAAATGAATCCATAGCACTAGAATCAAATATTTAAAATATACAATTTGTTGTAATTTAAATACTCACAGTAGCATGCACCCAATTGTCAAAATAAATATGTTATTTGCCAGCTGGGAGGACCGTATAGAGAAAAACTGTGGCCGAGGCCTTGAAATTGCAGCTTTTTCAAGACCGATATCATATTTTTTTGCTATACGGACCGACCCTTTGCTGGTAAATAACTTTTTTTTAGATCACATTTATTTTCTAAAGAGCTGATTACAGTCTCCACTGATGACATCAAATCTTGTAAAACTAGAACAGAACTATATACACAAGACGGCAGTGAACACGATCGCTAATATTGCTAGGATAGAAGCTAGACCACTACAAGTAACAAACTGTTTAACAATAACAAACAAAAATACGCAATAGACAAAAAACGTATCTCCGTAGTCAATGGTACACTGAGTGGGAGGCTGTTTGTTCGCGGTGAAAATGGTACAAGCGTGAGGCCATTTGTTCGCTGTGCCAATGTTTTTACTTTGTCTTCAGAAGATTCCAATATGACGTCCATTTGTTTGTGGAGTTATTTTCTTTGTCGCTGTCATCTTCAAAGTAGCTCTCAGTAAGGTACCCGCTGCTCATTAAAGAATTTGTATTTTGACTTGTATCACTTTCAATGGTTGCGTCCATTTTAGTTACATTCAAGTATACTCTTGTTTCATTCAGTTCGCGGTACGACTTGTTTCAAAGCTGACGCTTGACATCTTTTAGTGTGGGTCTACCGCGAAAAGCCTATGCCTTTCTTTGTATGTGTTTTGAGCGCCCCAAGAATAAATCCATTAACCCAACGCAACGTCGATCTTCACTAAATAAATCCGAAACAACGCATCACAGTGCTCTTCATGATCTTATATTACGTAGTTTGCTTTAAATAAGTAATGTAAACTGCGCCACGTGGCTTCTATTGTGCATTACCCAATCAAAACACAGCCACGAGCTTTCTATTGTGCATTGCTCAATCCAACACCGCCACGTTTTTCTATTGTGCATTTTGCTGGAAAAAAATAAAACTGAAATCAAACGTATTTTATAACTCGTGCCCCTACGGGCCCGAGTAATAACGCCGTGATACAACTACGTCTCTTTAAAAGAGGTTACCTCAGGCGTAAGCAAAACCTATTTAAGTGTCTTAGGATATTTACATTAAAATTTGTTAAAAGGTGATTATCATATTTAAAGTGGTAGCAACTGGCTTGTTTGGCAAACGTTTCCGTGCGAGCGAAGAGCTTCGAAAAGATTTTTCTGCATTCCGGCCACGCACGCAGCTTAAGTATGCCAAAAGGATTAAACCTGTGCTAAGATTTGAAAACTTGACTTGCAAAAGGGTCAACAGTACAACCCTATTGTACATACAAATGGCTTATTTGCAAAAATGGCAAAACAAAGCAGCACGTATTATCACTGGTGCCTCCTACCAATAGAGTTTGTGAAGCTCTTACAGGGGTGAGATGGCTAAACCTTGAAGCGACGCGAAAGCGCCGAAAGACTATTTGGATGTTTAAATACTTAGTGGTCTAACGCCTAGGAATTCTTCTGAAATGTTTACGTATAGTTCCTCCTTCCGGCACGACTAAGGACTCTGATCGACCAGAAACAAATCTGAGCTTCTAAAAAATCGCAGAAGCTAGTACAAAAATAGTTTTCTATTTACTGGAGCTAAATTGTTGGACGAGTAACCTAACAGTTCGAGGGATGAAACTTCCCTAAAGAAATTTGCTCGTAAAATCGATGATTATACTAACGTCAGCAGTAAAGTTTCACAACAATTAGTTATTTCAATGAACGAAGCTATGATTTTCGCAGTTATGAACGCAACTTTAGCAATTGTAAGGAGAAGCGACACCGTTGCGACGCTCTAACTAACTGGGCTATGAAGCCACTGATGTTGAGAGCTGGTCATTTGTGGGTTCCAATGTTCCGTGATGAATAAATCAATGAACGATATGATATATGAAATAAATCATATATTGATCTGCGGATATGAAATCAAGTGAAGCTATAATCCTCGCAGTTATGAAAGAAACTCGCTAAAATTGCGTTCACAACTGGTTTAACTTAAAATGTCGGGTATTAAATGTTTTTCGGTACCATTCTGACTTTCGATTTTGGAACGTTGCCTTCTTAAAAGCGGGAAACTTTTATTCCTCATTTTTGTGTTCCACTCGATTAAATGGGAAACCTTTTGGATACTGAATGTAAACTAATTCGTCATATATCCGAGTTCGGAATCGCGCATGAAATTGCACATTTTCTGTTCTTTCCTAATTGTCCAAGAAGAACTCGTTTTCTTATGCGTCTGGTCCCTTTTTTGCAGCTATTCCTTTTTATTGTAGGTTAAAAAAGAATTTGTTCCTATGTGTGTGTTCCCTAGTGCACATCGAGTTCCATTTTACGCATTACAGGGACACTTGTTTCTAAGTGGTTCGTGTACCTTCCGTCCCTTCAAATTTCATCAAAATAGTAAATTGAAAATTAGGAAAGACACAATCTTGATTTTCAATTTTGGATATTCAGGAAGACAGAAATCATGGGAGGGACAACCTATTAGCTCACTGCAATAGAGGATGAGATTAGAGAACGGGATCCCCCATATATGGGCCTCTTCCAATGATAGTTTTTAAAAATCTAATTTTGGCTACGCGACTATTTTAAGAGAGGCACCTTATTGACCGGTTGGAATGGCGTTACAAAATTTTAAATGTGCGTGGCATCGGCAACAAGAACTTAAAATAGCTTTGCGAAGCTAAAAATAGATTTTTAAAAAAATTGATGGGGCATTGGGATCCCTTCTGTTACCTCATCCTCTCTTGCTTACCGTAATTTGCGAGACGAAGCAAAAGAAAATGAAATTTTGTATTTTGCGAAATGAACTCCGACGAAATTGGTAATTTGCGAAATGAAAATCTGCATTAAATTTGGACTTTGAAGTACAAGCTCGACCCTCAGACTTTGGTCTGAGGGTCGAGCAACCCATCTCCTTTGCTTCGCAAGCGAATTTGAACGCACTTCAGTAATCCAAGATTTCTACTAGTTACAGTAAAGAACTATCAGACATTGTAGACATTGTGTTCCGTGATATACGATGAGAGCTCAAGTACCATCCAGGCGAAGACTTGTCGTCAAAGAGAGTTCATCAACAAACGAGTTTTTCTAGGTCTTCGTTCGAGACACCTATTTTGCAATAACATGTAGTGATTGGCTTGAGAAAGCAAGGTACACGAGAGCTAGTGTGGGCAACTTGAAATACTATGGGCATGCCTGACATCTTTCTTGTTTCGGATTGGTCGGTTCTACAGTTATTATCGGCCCTCACTGAAAGGAATTAAACACTGAATGTGAACCTTGCACCCTCCGAGAGGTCATCCCTCAGGACATCGACGTACGGGAAATAAAAACCTTACGCGTTGATACGTCAACAGGCTCTGATTTAATACCAGTCAAGTTCTTGAAGCCAGTGGCTGAATATATTTCAGGTCCACTCACTAACATCATTAACACGTGTATTGAGAAGTCCAATTTTCCTACAGCTTCGAAAGTGGCCCGGATAACAACGATTCCTAAAATTGACAACCCTCTTCATGAACAGGATCTGCGACTAATATCAATCATGCCAGCCATATGTCCAAGATATTTGAGCGTCTGGTTCACCATCATGTATATACAGTTAATTATCTGGTCTTTCCAGTTGCTTCAGAGATTATCGCTTCGGTAACGTCGACATTAAACTCCTGCCTGGATGCTCTTGAGCTTCTTATGCATAGCACAGCTGATCTTAGTAGGTTGAAGGAGAGTTTGGCCGTAAGCCAGCCAATCACAGTGCTGTAGCTCATGTGTTTCCTCTCAGAGACTTTGTGCGCGAGTTCAGCTAAGAATCGCTCAGCTTCCCTCCCACTTCCGCCGTAAGGTGTAAACACGAGGGGGCTGAAGGAGCCATGCTCAACCTCAATGATGCGCTGATTGGAGTGCCTTCGTTGGAAGTGAATGCAGTTTGAAGTCTTTGGTTTAAGTGGCTCTTTGCAAATGGGTTAAACACCCTTACATCAAAAAATGCACTTTGCCCCCTTTGCCAAAACCCTTGCGCACTAACATCTAGGCGGGCTTCATCTGATGAGTTCCTACTGCTCCTTAGAATTTCTCCGGCTAGGGTCTGCAGATGTGGTTCGATCTCGACATCATGGCATACATCCTGGAGCAGCGATGCGAGCAAATCTCGCACTTCGTCATGTTTCCTATGGACAAACCCACCCTTCGTACACGACATCGCATGATCGACGTCGAATCTCTTGCCACATGGACATAGACGGGAGGTACTTCGGTGTCCAACGGTACCTTAAACTTAGTGAATCGTAGAATTCCCTCTTGTTTAGATTGAAGTTTTCTGACTTCAGTGGTAGTGTAGTTAACCAACTACTGGCACCTTTCAGCATGGCTAGGTCGTTTGCCCTCAGTTGTTCAGGGCTCATCTTCGCACGAAGTTGCTCTAGGATGGCTTCATTGTGTTCCTTCCTTGCCTTTACGATGCCTCGTTTTGAGTGCTTGAGTAGTTCGCTGTCCACCTGTGCTGTGCTGTCTGGACTGTTGATATGCTCTATCAGCTGTTCTGTGGCTGCTCTGGATCTGGAAAACTCGGAGTCTGCAGTAGCAGAGAAGATGGGAATGGCTAAGCCACCTTTCTTTGCAGGTAATGAGAGCAGGAGTCGTTCGTCAGCAGAGCATATATGGCCATCTGTTATTGGTGGGATAAACACTTGATCCACAAGTGCGTCCGGTTGTACGAGGTGCCGTTTGATGTTGGGCAATGTTCTAATATAGTGGGTCAGTTTGTGTTTAAACCTGCTCACAAACGCAGCGTAAGCAGCCTGTGGTTCTGTCTTTGCTATCTTCGACAGTACTTTCAGCGTATTTGCCACTGCCACTCTAGCTCCCAATAAAACCACCAGGATATTTTCTTCCTTCTATTATTGTGATGATGTTGATTCCCTCAATTCCCTCTCGTGCACATACTTCGGTGTGTGCCTTAACAACTAGCCATGACTTATGATTATATCCTAGCTTGGGACCGTAGAGCACTATGTTGTCCCACCAGCGTCGCAGAGTAATCAGGTTCCCAGCACCTCCCAAATCATCTGCAAATGCTACATGCTTCATTGATACATCGGTTTCGGTTGCAGGAGATTTTATCAATTCTAAAATGGGAGTTATGCCTATTGCATAACTCCAGAACAAACACGAACATAAAAGAATACGCCAAACGCTACGTTTGCATGATAAAAATGTCTCTTTTATTTTACCGCGGCTAAAAATATACAGGCTATTAAAGCGCTGAGCATTGTTAAAAAATTATCTTGACGACATCGACAATATACACGAAGTTGTTTAAATATAAATATCTTAAGTCAAAACTGTCAGCTCGCTGTTCAAGATTGCGGCTTTAGGAATCACGTTGTTTAACATTCGAAAGAACAAAATAAAATACCTGCACATGTTAATACAGTTTGACTTGATGATTTGAGGTCGATACGAGACATAACAAATAATAACACACCGGCTGATTGCTGAACATATTTCTTTCCCATTGATAAAAGTTCCGCTTGTTTTCTTGAACGACAATATCTTTTTTCCCTTAAAATTGTCGCAAACTATTAGCATTCTTCGTTGATCCGGACCTTCACACGGGTGAAAACTTAAATAATGCCAGGATATTTTCTGTGGCGTTCGATCGATTTGACCACAACTTTTTGCCTTTCACGTCGAATTCATATGTGTAGTACATAAAATACTGCAGTCAAACGTTTTGTCGATGGTCGTCTGGCCACAAAATCAATTGCGTGCTAATTCCCTTCTTTGCAATGTCGACAAGGCCTAACACATATTTGGTGAACCTTTCGGATTCTGGCAGACACGTGACCAGAGTGAACTGAGGTCTTCTCTCAACGACAATGGAGTTAGAGAAGAGAGACCCTGGGAACGAGGTTGCGCTTTCCTTTCTAAAACGTTGATTGAATTCGACAAGCACAAAAATATTCCCACGCCGTTACTGAAGTTATTTTAGTCTTTATTTACATTAGCAATAAAAAAAAAGGCCGAAACATCTGTCATATCACTTTAACTAATTAGATTAATGGATTCGGTCATTCTGAACGCGATGGTTACAAAAGCGGGTGCAGTCCGTTCTTTCTCTCCTCTTCCCAAGACTCCCTCGGTCTTTTTATTCGTTGTCGTGACAACACACGACTGCCGCAAAAAAGCGGGCCGCTCGACCGATTTATGAAGGGACTGCTCGCAGTCTATTCCCAATTTCTTTTTTTGTGATCCTTCTAGAAGAATATTAATGCTAGATCATCAACCGTGTCCTACTGCAATCAACAGCTATTTTAATCAAACAATACACTCGAGCACTAATCCTCAGTAACAATATTAAACATCTTTTGAAAGAAAAAATGTTCTTGCTAGTATTTAGAATAATCCGCAGATCATCAATCAACTAACCTACAGTAATCAATCAACAGCTATTTTGAGCGAACAATAAACTCGATCACTAAGCCGCAATAACGAGGTAAACGTTTTCCTTTTAGAAAAAAACGTTCTCGCTAGCATTCAGAATGATCAGCAGAACATCAGTCAACTAACAAACTGCAATCAAGAGGTATGTCCAAAAGAGTACAAATAATTGTTATTCAATTCCAGTTGAGAATAAAAATTCGAGTTTCATTCCTGAACAAAGGAAACACCGATCAAACAACTTTTTAAAAATACGCATCCACTTTAAACTCAGGGATGATAACGCATCCGTAAAATAACAAACGGTTTAGTGCCCAAGGAAAGAATTTGTGGGGTAAATTCTTCCACCAAATATGAGCTATTACTGGTATTCTGTTTTGTCGTTGATGTTCTCTTTCTCTCTCCTTTCGTTTCATTCCGTTCTAGTCATAGGTTCTCCAGGCATCATGCAACGTTATCAGAGCTTCTAAAGATATGCCAAAAATTGCAATACGGAGAAAAAAAGCAGCTCTAAACAAATTAAAAATAAACACTCATCTTTAAGTCCATATTCCTACGATGCTTGACTTGAATAACTGCGTAGCCACCAGTGTGGACCACAGCTATCATGATATGTCAAACTGGATTGAAACCAGTAAAAAATGCAGAAAGAAAACATTTTCCAAACCGTTTTCCACCTGAACACGAAAAGCGTTGACTGTGTAAGAACTATAGTTGAGTAGTATGGGCGTGTAGCCGCGTCGAGCCACAGAAAGCGCGCGAAAAACGAAGCCTCGATTATTTTTAGGTGAGTTAACCTGCGTTGAGCCTGCAATCCAATCGAAAACCAGTACCTGCTCAGCGGTCAAATTAAAAGAAAAACAGCTGACCTCGGTGAGCTCTAGGCCCGCGATATGGTCACGTGTTACTAGTCAGCGGATATCTTGTTTTGACAGGTGTCAATTGATCATAACATGGATGTCCAGTATCAAAGATGAACGCTGTAAACTAGCGTGATACTGGTCACACTGGCATACATGGAGGGGTGGACGTACGGACGTTCGATGACGTCATGGCTTTAAAACCAAAATTTCTCGCATCGATGGGTTACCACATTTTGTTAACTGTAGTGCTCCGCGTGCCTTCGGCACGCGCAGAGCGCCGCTAATATACATTAATTATGAAGATAATGATGAAATATCAGGATTTCTCCTTTTACTAAAAGATCATATCTTCAACGCTCGCAGCCAACATATCATTTTTACCTTTCACATGTGAGAATATAGATCTCGTCGTAGTAACGAACACGATTAGTCAATAAAACGCGAGCTTCGTCTTCATTGTAAGCCTACTTTTGTGCTTCAATATAATTCTTCTCTACAACATTAACATTTTTATTGCAAATTTTTACATTATCATGATTTGCTTTTCATAACTTTCATATCTTGTTTCATGTTACACAACATGCGTGTTTTAGCGGTTGGTATCTCTCACGAGTGAGCGAAACATACTTTCAGCACTCGCAGATAAAATTCGTATCCCCACGCCGCCATGTAATATCCTCTATATATAATATTGATATTGCGATTATTAAATGTTGAAATTTCCGAGAAATCCGTTCTTTCCGCTATCATTAGGAAAAACCTTCAAAAGACTGTCTGGCAGCACTAAGAATATTCACGAAGGTTTTTTCCTAATGATGGTGGAAAGGAAAGGGAAGGGGGTTTGCCCGGATTTTGCAGAGATTTTCGGGTTTTGCCGTTGTTGTTGTTGTTGTTGCTTTGTTTTTCTTTTATTTCTTTCGTTCCTCTTGTGCCTCTCCATTTAGTTATATTCTGTATAAACTTTCCGCCAAAAAAACCAACGGTTTTGCTTTTTCAGGCGCGGGGTCATTTTTTTTCTTTTTTCAGTTTTGCGGAAAATAATTTAAACCGAGAGAGCAAAGTTTTTATAGTTTTAATGCTGCGTTGCGACGAGAGTGTCCATGTGTAAGAATGTGTCGTGACAGAAAGGCCTAGGTGTATTGTTTTTTTTTTTTTAAATTAACGCGTGTGAAGGGAACCCAAAAATTTGGGAAACGATCTATCTATCCATCTATCTGTCTGTCTGTCTGAAGATTGTTTTTGTTGAGCCTTTGACCAATTCAGAGGATATTGCAAGTTGCTTAAATAACTATTTTGCAGGGAAAGCCAAATTCTCGCTTCCAGAATTCCGTTCAACGATGATAATGTCAATCCGGAGGATTTATTGATGAGTAAAATAGATCCTCTTTTTTTTCCTTCAAAGCAATCGACCCCGCCAAAGTTTTAAAATTTCTTAATGAGGTAATTAAGATGTCAAAGGCAACTGGTATCTATACATTTTTAAACAGAATATTAAAAGTCGTTGCTCCAGTCATCTATGAGAGTTCTGCCGTTTCCTCTTCTGACTGGAAAGTGGCAAAGGCATCCCCACGATTACACTCACTATAATAAGAAGATTGGGGGTGGGGTAAACGTATATTAAATATTTAACAGTTTGGGGTAATCAGAAACAAAATACATGCACGACAGATTATAAGAAAAGATGACGCACATAACTTACCATTGTATGGATAGGTATTGGTGCTGTGATGTACTTTTTAGTCTTTTTAGTAATCCCTGAGAGACCAAAAAGAATCTACTTTTAAAACCATTTATTATAAAAAATGCGATAGACGCTAAATTTGCCTCAATGGTGCATGTTGGGTCCTTTGGCTCCTTGTTGTCCTCCCTTCTCTCGTTGGCTTGTTAATTTGTTTGCCTGCCAGTAGGCTTGCTCTTCTGGGGATATTGAGTGAGTAATTTGGCGGCGGAGCCGTAAGCACGTGAGAAAGACATGATTGTGGCTCACGCGTCAGTGTGTCCGCCGCCAAAATACTCGTCCCATGCCCCAAACAAAGTGAGCCTGCTCGAAGGCTAGTTAATTTTCCCTTTTTCCCAGATCTGGTATTTTATGTAGCGTTTTTGTAATTTCATGCGAAAATCATTGACTGAAAATATTTGTGTCCTCTTTTAATGAAACATACAAAGTCCTTCTTTTCTGCTGAATTTTCAATTTTAAAAATCGACGTTCGCTTATTGTGTGTCACTTAAGGTGCTCAAACCAGTTTTTACTTTTTTAAGAGACCTTGTTATTAGAAGGATTGACACGATAACACTTTATCACATAGCAATGTTATGGAACCATGTGTATTATCAATTATTGCTGAACAAGTTACCATGGCAACAGGAAAGTCTTGCAAAAACACCCTAAATTTTGGCTTTAGTTGCTCATCAGTCTGAAAAACGAACTCGGTGACCCCAATTGTTTATTGTACGAAAGTAATCAGAAAGCCAAGCTGAAACTCTCTGCAAAGTTGAAAAAAATTCTGTGAGGCGGATTCAGAGCTACCTTAAATTTTCAATTATTTAAGGTGGCTGTAAATCCGCTCCACGGATTTTTTTTAACTTTGCGGAAAGTTTCATTTTGGCATGCTGATTAAATTTCAGAGATAAAAAATGGGGTTCACCGAGTTGGTTTTTGAAATATGAGCAGCTAAAGCCAAAATATGGGATGTCTTTGTAGGGCTTTCCTGCTGCCACGGTAATTTTTTACGTTACAAAAATGACTCTTGTTCAGCAATAATTAGTGTTTTATATGGTACCATAACATTGCTGTCAAGTGATAAAGTGTTGTAGTGTCAATCCTTCCAATAAGAACGTTTCTTTCAAGTGTTGAAACTGGTTTGAGCCACCTCAGTGAAACCCAACTTGAAAGTTCGAGGTCGTTACACTGTTCAGTATGGAGGCCAGGAAAGATTAATGCCAAGCCCGAGCTTTTAAATGCGTTTTAAATCTGAGTCACTAAAAGATTTGATATCGCCCACAAAATATCAGAGAGCACGAATAAGATCTGTTAGCCAAAAACGATTTATTGCATGCAATAATGTCAATCATCATTTTTTTACCATTGTGTGAGCAAGTAGTATTAAAAAAAAAAAAAATCTTTCATCTAATCATGATTGTGCCCTCTGTCTCGTGTACTGCCCTCGCCCGCGGCCTTGGGCACAGTTTTTCCTAATACGGATCACCCAACTGGTTAATAACATATATATTTTTAGATTACGCTTCTCTCTCTTTAATAAATTTACCATAAGTAAATTAAACAGCATAATTTACCTGACAAGGAAATTAGCACGAACAAACAAGCCCCCCACAAGAGTATCACAACGGCAAATTGTACCAGGCGCAGGCGCATTTTGATTCGTAATCAAGCTGAAATATAGCGATAGGATGCTTGTTGTCAGAATATAAGGGCTGCTTTTCCAGCTGAACTTCCCAGTTCCAAAGGATTTTGTCAGGCTTAAGAAAAAAAAGAAAAGAGAAATTTTACAATAAATCCCCACAAGCCACTATTTACATCAACGTGTCCAAAAGCATGAAAACGTTTCGTGCTTAATTGGCAGGCATTTCTGTGAGTTGCATGACTCTAAAACATAGTTAATGCTAAGGGATGATTATGAAACGCGACAAGTGTTTTTATTTCATGCTTTTCTCTGTATTTTTGGCCTTGACGGTGCACAAAACACACCTTTTTTTGTCAAGTAGATAACCAATCAAATCTTTCGATGACATCATGCGCTACTCCTTTGCGAACCCGTGCAAAGGGAAAACAAAAGATTGTGCACTATCACGGTCAGTTCAACATCGATTTCCCACATCACTGTTTTTGCCTTTGAAGGTTTTAAGGTTTCATAACCAATCGCTTCATTAACTGTCTAAAAGAAATGCAAAAACCACAGTAAAATGAAGTCATGGATGTTTCTACTATAATGGCACGGATATATTAAAAAAATGCGCGCTGTGCACTCATTTACCCGAAGCTTAAAAATTATCATCTATTTCTCCGTATTCTTTTTCTTTTCCGTGTCATGAAGTCTTTCCTGTCTCTCTCCTGGTAAGTAGTGTCTTCGTGTGTAAAGTCTTCTGCGCGTATGTTTGGTATGTTTGAGAGGGTACTACAAATGCATAGATTTTATCCGGGAAACAAAGTAGAATATTTAACTTAACCTGCAATGGTGTCGAAAGTCATTGTAATGTGAATGGCGTTTTAGTGGATCTTTTAAAAATATATATACCCTTATGGAATTCAACAATGGAAAGTCAATTAGATAAACAAGACGTCCTTATCTGAGAAGACTAGAGAGTCTAACCATTTGCAGATGTAATTACAAAGACAGCACATTCTTCTCAGTTATTTAAAGACCCTGAGTGTCTGCACGCACGCAATTATTTTGTTTTTTTCAATAAATTTTACGCTAGAAAAGGTTTTCGTGACATGTTTCGTCCAAATGAGCGCCTAAAAATAGAGCTTTTCAACCACCTTTAAGAGGAATATTATTGTAATTGAATATTGTCTGTCCAAAATTTGCATAAGGAAATTTACTCGCCGATTTACCTCTTCGTCGAGTGCTCGTTAATATTTTATCACCTGTTATCAGTGAAGTTGAGGTTTTAAACCTTTGCAAAAACCGTGAACGATAAGGCTTGCACAGCGTTGGATCAGAGAATATCGTGATCAGTGAAAACTGATTTAAAAATATTAATGAAAGTCAAGTAGACTACTGCACGACTGATAAAACAACACGTAAATGCATATTTTAACACGTACATTTCTGTGCTGTTATGTACAACACTGAAACCAAACGGCAAACTCTCTGGTAACGTTTTCGAGTTGGATACCAAAGACGGAATCCAACACCTTGAAACAATTTGAAATTTGACTAATTCTTGTTAGTCAAGAATTAT
>JALIRR010000840.1:40000-42500 GCA_023091755.1 Montipora sp. Colony 1 RG-2022 | reverse complement strand
TAAATTTCACTTAGCCACATTAATTACAAGAATGGTTTTCACACGTTTCCTCTCTTGCTACGGAAATGTTTCACTCCCGCTTGGCCCACTGGTTTCATTTTGTATGTCACCCCTGCATTGCGTTGATTAACGTTACTTCAGAGCGGACAACCCGTACTAAATCAAACTACTACTTTTGCTTGGTGACCTAATGCGTTTATTTGTAAACATTAGGCGTTATCCGTTGTCATGGGTCCTCCAGACTTCAATTGCTGAAGAAACATTTACTTCTTTTGTTCCGTACTTAGCAAATTTGAACATCGCTTTAATCTATTCAATCCTTGGAGTTTGTTTCTAACTCTTCCAAAATGTATCACCCCACTTCTGCACAACATGGTATTCCGAGGAAACGCTTTAAAGAGCGTCTTGTTTCCCCATAATATAGAACCATATGTTAAATAAGGATAGATAAAAGAATATTACATATTAATTAATGTTTCTTTAGACAAAAATATCTTTGCCTTAGCCAAAATGTAATTTTTTTTAAAATAATCTTGGAGCAAGTGTATTCAGAGTGGTCATGCCAAGATAAATAACAATCGTTAACTAACACCAAGGTATTTTACATAAATGTGATGATCTAAGGGTTGACGTGCTAAAGATAAAGGAGGATAGACGTTAGAGCCTAAAGTTTGCCTCGGTTGGAATATTATGTATTTAGTTTTACCCTGGTTTAAAGTTAATTTTTTTGCACATAACCATTCATATATATTGGAAAGTTTATAATAGGCCTTTTTCGATATATTAAAATCCAGGTTGATAGTGAGGAATTTAGAACAAAGACAAAGGAAATGCACGTGGATGATATGTAAATACTTTTCACATTCGTCCCAAAGAGTTCTATTGTTTTTGTCCTCACTGCCTCACTACAAAGCTGAATATTTGATATTTCGAAAATTGCCTATCGGCCATCTGAGAAGCCAGCGTCAGGTACCCCCTCCCCCTTCCCCCGGAAATCTGATCCCAAATTTAGGGAATTCAGATTTATAATTTCACCTGTATAGTTGGTAGCAAAGAAGACGTCCAATTTTTAAAATTATCTTGAATTATGAAAGTATATTTTTCATTATAATCCCTTACTTTTAACCTGGTTTATCCATTTGATGTATGTTATCCACTTCTACTTGTAGGTTACTTAGATGTCAGCTTATCACACACGACCCCTCAAGCATGCAATGCTTTTACTCTCTTTGTGTTTAAATAAAGGATCGAACTTGGGAAATGGTCTGCTCCAGATCTCGACGAAATCAATGATCTATATAATTTGCTCCCTAATCCTGACAAGACAGATGAATCCGACCCAGATTTAATGCTTGTTTCTACTTGTTCAGAATATTATGCTATGAAGAAGCTAAATAATCTTCTGAAGAAAGCTGGCTCTAACTTAGGTATTTTCCACTGTAATACTAGAAGTTTATCGAAGAATTTTAATCTCCTTGAAGAAATTTTGGATACTATGGATTCGCAGCCTGATATATTAGGAATAACTGAAACTAAAGTTAATGAATCTTCTGTTAACAACTTAGATTTGAAAAATTATAAGCTTTTCCGTACTGACTCAAAAACAAATGCAGGTGGGACTGTCCTCTATATAGCTAATTCTTTGCAAGCTGTCCCTCGTTATGATATAGGTTTTGATATGGACCAAGTAGAGCCTACATGGTGTGAAATTGATAATGGCAAAAATAAGAAACCTACTGTAGTTGGATGTATATATAGGCACCCTAATAGTAACCTTCTAAATTTTACAGACCAGTTAAATAATATCATCAAATCTATTAATCCTGACATATGTAACTTTTTTTTAATCGGTGATACCAATATTGACTTTATGAAAGTAAACTCTCATTGCCAGACTGAAGAATACCTAGATATGCTATTTTCACATGGTCTTTTGCTAATAATTACTAAGCCAACCCGTATGATATAACCAGCTATACTGCTACTCTTATTGACCATATTTACACCAATTCTTCTCACATTGTACCTGGTATAGCTACTGTTGATATTTCTGATCTCTTGCCTATATTTTGCATTGTCAAATCTAACACTGAGAGAGTTAAATTAAGATCATATTATAGAGATTTCTCAAATTTCAATAATGAAAGCTTTATACTTGACATTAATCAATTAGATTGGTCACTACTCCTCAATCCCTATAAGTCTCTTAATGAAAAAACCCATGATGCAATTGATGCGATACACTTCGTAGTTAACAAACATGCTCCAATCAAGCTGGCCTCGCATGCCAAACAAAAACAGTTGAATAAGCCATGGATCACTAAAGGAATTCTTAAATCTATTAAATTACAACAGAAGATGTATCGTACACATTTTTTAAGCTATGATTTGAATAGAATTACTGCATACAAAAAGTACTCCAACACTTTGTTGCATCTTATTAGGAAAACTAAAGGCCAGTTGCAGCCTACTAGGATTGTACATGGCAACAAGACCTACA
>JALIRR010000840.1:25000-35000 GCA_023091755.1 Montipora sp. Colony 1 RG-2022 | reverse complement strand
ACCACTTTTCCCGGGGGGACCGGTATGAATCTTGGTTGAATGGATCAGACCCATTTAAATTGGTATCCATTTTGCAGTGGTGAGAGTGGGAGAGGGTGTGCGAGATAATGCGAGTTTAGGCGAGTTAAGGCGAGATAAGGAACTTTGAACATAAACTCAAGCTGCGAGTTAGGGCGAGTTAAGGCGAGTTAAGGTTCCAGAGTAGGCCTAGTTTGTTTTCCTTTATTTATATAGCGCTGATTATATTACAATGTCCAAGAGAGCTTTATAAGTTCCAAAAATAGTAATAGTAATAATAATTTCCAATTTATACTAATATACAAATAAAAGAATCAGATAATACAAAATATAAAATAATAAAAGTCAATAATTAATAATATTTAAATATGTACTCATAGCTAACAAAAATATGAGCTCTTAAAAGGATGTGTTTCTTCTTAAAAGTGTCAATAGAGTCACACCTCCTAATTTCTAAAGGAAGACTATTCCATAATCGGGGTGCACAAACAGAGAAGGTACGTGAGCCATACGCCTTGACATTAAATTTGGGCTCATGCAGGAGCAATTGTGTAGACGATCTTAACATACGCCTTGGAACATAAGCTTCTAATAATTCACTTAAATAACTAGGTGCTAAACCATTAACTACTTTAAACGTAAATAATAAAATCTTAAATATTACCCACTGCTCTACTGCTAACCAATGTAATTCTATCAGTAACGGTGTGATATGATCAAGTTTCCGAGAACGATCTATAACTCGAACAGCAGACTTTAAAACATATTGCAAACGCTGAATAAAAAAGTTAGGCAAACCAAACAAAAGTGCATTACATGAATCAATCCGAGAAGTAAAAAATGCATGCACTAAAGTTTTAGCAGTATCATAACTCAAAAATTTTCTAATCTTAGCAATGTTCTTAATATGATAAAAAGCTACTCTACAGATGTTCTTAATATGAAGAGCTTGTGAATGTGATAAGGTACTGTACTGTGAATAAGCTATCTATCAACTTTAAAAAAGACCAGTTGTATGATTATTGCATCACCTAGGAAAAAGGTATCTATTAACGTAACAGCTTGTGATATTCAACAGAGAAGTGATATTAAGTATTTAGGAATTTTTATCGCTGATACTTTAAAATGGGATACCCACATACAGCATGTTAATAATCGATTAGCAAAGAATCTGGGCATACTTAACAAGCTTCCTTGTTATGTCTCTATTAGCACTCTTAGGAAACTATGTTATAACCGGTTAGGTTAGGGTTAGGGTTAGGGTAGTTAGTTACCCTTATATTTCATATGGTTTGATCAGTTGGGGAACTGAAAGCTAAAGTCGACTTCAAACTGTAAAAAGAAAACAAAACAAATGTATTCGGTCCATATTTTTTGCTTCCCAAAGAGAAACTGCATCTATTTACTATAAACTACTCGAAATTCGCACTCTTGACAATGTATTCAATATTAGGATGGCATCCTTTATCTATAAACTTAAGCATTTCTCTGATAACACCCCAAGAGTTCTTCATAATTTAATAATACCTGCATCCAGAATTCATAGCTATAACACTAGATATGCCTCAAGAGAGAACTTGTACAGACCAGTGTCCAAAACCAATTATGGGCTTTCAAGATTTACACCGACAGCCTTTAGAGTTTGGGAAAATATACCATATGATATTAAAACTTTACCTTTTCCTTCATTTATTAAACGGTATAAGCACTACTTCCTTGACAGCGAAATATAATAATGATGATTGGGAAGGAAGGGAATATGATTATTATATTCCCTTCCTTCCTGATTGTTATTATTGTTATTATTGTTATTAGTTATAATTTTTTTTGTGTTTGAACTTAATGTAAGACTCCTTAGATGCAACTCATTGATGTAAATAACATTGTATATTTATGTAAATATGTTAATTTCTTAATATATTACTATGAATTTAATTTTTATCTGTACTATCTATTTTGCCAGTTCACTTCTACACATATATGTACATATTTTTGTTTCCTATGGTAGTGGCCATCTCGAAAGCATTTGCTACTATGGCCACTACGCACTTTTCCACTTTTTTCTCACTCATGTATAGTTAGTCTGTTTCCCTCTTTCTTTTAATTGTTATGTCAATTATTTATTTTCTGAAATAGTGCATAATAATAATAAATCTCTTGAATCTCTCTTGAACTTCCTAATTAATATTTTTGGGTGAGCGCTTGTACGCACAATAGTGTTTCCGGTAACACCACACTGAATTTATGGTATGATACTTGCGGTGGCTTTAATTTCTTGGACTCGAAATCATCGATTATAGATAAATATGCATTTTATTGTTTTTTGGAAGCCGTATTAAGACTAAAAAAGTAAAAATTCGCTGGGTGTGAGAGATACTGCGCATGTCATCGCACGTCAGTGTCCTTTGTCTTCTGTGAAGTATGCTGTTCTACGAATTTCGGTTCTACGTTGCCAAACAGCTAAAGATTTCTTTACCAAAACGTTACCTAAACGATGCGCAACCAGGGAAATTTAAAATATTCCCTTACATTTTCAGAAGGGGAAAAAGTTCACCTGGCACATAGTTAATCGACGGACGGGTTATGACGCCTTAAAACTGTCAAAACAAAGAACAATGTTGTCGCAATCGATGTTCAATTGACCTTGATAGAGCACAATCTTTTGCACTCGCTACGCACGGGTTCGCAAATTAGCTGCTGGAAAGTTCTTTGAAGGTAACGTTGAGCAAAGGAATTTCTGAAATGAGGATATCATTCCCTAAAATTTTCGGATATTTCATCCCAGCAGATCATATTCTTCTAGGTGATAAAAACAACTCTTTAGACAGTCTTAATACATTACAAGGAGCCTAGAAATGTCTCTCAAAGGCATTTGGCTTAATTTTCTCGTTGGATTCCCTTAAAATTAATGAGGTCAACTTAGCAGTCGGGAGTGTTACTTGAGCCTCGTGGCACATATTGAATTATGCACATCGAATAATTCATTTCGACCATTTCGTGCTTTTTCAATGTTATGTAAGATCACAAAATCAACTACTTTAATTAAAATAATCAAGTGTGAATCAAGATATCGTCGACTGCACATAGCGAAAAATCAAGCTGTGCATCGACAATTAAAGTAGTCAGTTTCCTTTTGAAAAGGAAAACCACTTTAGCTCACGATAACAAACGCGGCCGTTTTGCAAACGAGATAAAACAATCCCGAAAGAATTGCAATAGTGCAAAGTTATATTTTGAGATGACCTTTCCTCCGACATCTGCGTCGTAGATCTTCAAGTCCATATACTTGGAGACTGAACAGACGCCAAACGTGAATTTGCTAATTAGGCCGCCATTCCAAATTATATAATGAAAACCGTTTGATAAACGAGACTGAAAACAATAAAATTGTGGAGGATATCTTTTAGAGCCTTCCGATGCCAGTCACAGAATGCCTGAAATGAATGAATGAATGAATGAAAATTTCTTTTTGTTTTTTTCGTTCTTCTACGAAGTTCAACATGCTGATGTGGATGGCAGCGCACAAAGCCAGTAGCGTAACCACATCGCAGTCACTTTCAAATTTGCAAAGAAGATAATGATGCTTCACAACCAGCGGCCAACCTGCTTGTAAATGAAGATCTTCGATTTTGAGTGCGACAAATATTGGGCTGCAGTACGGTCAAACTAATAAATAAACTCTACCATTCTCACTTGTTACTGCGCTAATGCATTCTTGGCGAAATTATCATGGCGGCTATTGAGAGTGAAAGTGCAACAAGAAGACCAAAGTTATACTTACTTTATCAAATATCCGACTTTTGGGAACTAAAATGGGGATTGGAAATTCTGATCAATTGCCAGCTGACGCGACGCTCAGGTTGTTGTTTAGGGTTAGTGTCAGCACAGGCCTACCACCCTCTGTTGGTGGTGTTGTTATCGATATGTAGAATGATATATACAAAAGAATGTTTCGGTGGTTGCGCTTTGCTTGGCAATAAAGTTTGAAAGCAAATAATGCAGTGGAAGATCAAGGATTTGAGTCTATTTGAATCTTATATATAGATTTAGCCAAGCCTAAAAGCGGAGCTTCCTAGTTATTTATTCTAACTGCCTGTAGGGTTAGTGAAAATAAAAGGTTTCGAATTGTCCACGCTTTGATGTCTCTGGTTGCTGCTTTAAATAATGAAATCATTTTCTTTGCTTTCTTTTATATAAGTTCACTGTCCAACAGAACGTTTGCCAATTCTCCATTTTGCTGAATTGGTTTCTTGTCATACTTCGCAAAAGTGCAAGGTCCTGACCAACCAGGAGTTCGAAGAATAGTGTCACCAGGAACTTTAGCTACTGCAGCTGCACTGGCTGACGCAGACCTGATACTATGAGGTTTGAAGCGACTCAAATAAATTCCAGCAAGTTCTAAGGTGGTTTTAATCCACCGACATATAGCATCTTTGCTGGCTGCTTTATACGCTTTAACATATGTGACAAAGAAACTAGTAAAAATGCTTCGAAGATGTTTGGTGCATGCTAGGTATTCTTTAACAGCATCAACAACAAAAAGTCTAACATCAGTGGGATATGATGGAAACTCCAACTCATGTAGATGTTTGCCAGGTTTAGTTTGTTTTAGTTTGTCTCCAATCGAAAACTTGACAATGGAATTGTTCACCACCAAGTTCCGAATGTCCAAAAAATAAAGGTTTGACACCTCTGTGCTGATAAAACTCCCAGAAAGGCAACAGTCTTGTACGTCATTTTTAGTGATAGTTCTTTAACTGGGGATAAACTCTTCAAATAGTTTAACAAAATAGAAGGGTCCCAAGTGACAGCGTATCTTGGTAATGCAGGTTTTTGTTGAAGAACTCCTTTTAGATACTGCTTAGCAATAGGAAGTTCTCCAAATGAAACCCCTGAAGGAATGTGTACTACCTGTGATAAGGCAGACCTCACTGTGATCATAGCACTATATCCTAGTCCTTGTTCACACAGTTCTGTCATAAAGTCTAGAGCTTGTGTGGGAGTGGCTTGGCATGGATCAAGACCCCTTGAACTGTAAAAAAAAAAGCCATTTGTTGAGGTATGAGGAGTATTGTTTGTGCATACTCCCTCCCCAGGAATGTAATATGACTTTGGCAGGCTGACAAATTACAACTCAGAGGAGGAAATTTCTATGACACAATCAATTTTACTAAAATGAAATGAAATTTCTTTTTCCTTGAAAGTTGTAAGACTTATCTTTAAGTCTTCCATTTGGCCCATTCTCTCCACTTCACTAGTGGTTTCTCTTGGAATCCAACCCAATTGTTTGGTTTCACTGCCAGAAACGAAAACACCAATTGCCTTTTCGTTTCCTCGGGATAAATCCATTTTAATCTCTTGCAAATGGAGATTGATGCTTTTTCGCAAAGACAGCAGTTCCTGTATTTTAGAAACTTTCTCCTTAAACTTGAACAATCCTGTGAGAGACACATTGATTTCTACAAAAGAAAGGAGGATCAAGTTAACTTAATAGTAAACTCTTTTAATACCATTCTCAGCCTAGCAAAACAGCAAAAAAAATTACCTTATTTTCTGTTCAGGCTTACTTGCTTTTTACAAATTGTTTACAGTTGTGGAGAGAGCTATACCTCATTTAAGGACGTTCGCGCGAAAATTTTTTAACATTGATTTTTTTCTGAAACTTTTACCACTGTAAGATGATGAGTTAGTCATGTCAGAAATGTAAAAAAAAATGAAGGGTCACCGACTTTGTTTTGGAGAGAACATGCCCGGAAAAACACCCAAAATGTGACAAAATCGGTCTTCGTTAGCGAATAAGGCCAGTGTCTGTAAACCCAAATATATTGCAATTAAATCTTTGAAATATTGTTTAAGTGGACTTATTAAGTGAATTTAGTCAACTGGTGAGGTTCCTTAAAGATCGAGTTCGCGTTTAGCGACCACAGTTTCACGCGCCTTGCAGCCGCAAGATGGCAGGATTCGATGTCCCGTGAGCAGAAATCCTGAATTTTTTTTAACTTCCCACATTGATTTTTTGTTCATGTTTGGACAACGTGGAGATAATTGTAAATAAAATCCGTTTCTGGAAAGAAAAATAGGGGTCACCGAACGTCCAAGACCGTTAAATCAAGGCAAAGCTATAGCAATGGCCTTTTGCCCTATCATTTCTTATTTTAGTACTTAGCGCGCGCGCTCGTGTATGACGTGGCGTGTGCATTTGCGCGCGCAGTAAGGATGCGCAGAAACAATTGGCGCGAACGTCCTTAAGTTGATGAACAAGATTACTCTTCGTTATCGGCTTTGTCTAGCAAATCCATAAGACAGAGCTGAAAAATGACTGCGCAAGTCACTGATCCGCGGCACGAAACGCAGGCTCAAGGGCGCGCTCATTCAAAAAGACTATATGTTCGCCGGAAAATGACAGCCGTTGATTAAATCAAAAAAATAAGATCGCTGTTTGAAAGATAAGGATTTTGTCACAATTTTTGACGAGTTTTGATGTTTTTCCAAAAATTGAAGGGGTGTACAAATTGTGGAAAAATTGTTTTCGCGTGGTAAATGCACCTTTCGTGTGACTATACGGTGAATGGAGGTAACGAGCGCTGCAATGCTTACTTTTTTGACAGTGTTGGCTTTTGTCGCAAGTTTCTCGAACGGTTTTTGCAAGTTCTTGGTTTTCTGGGAGGACCAGAAATTCCCTTAAACCCTGTTTTGGCGATGTTCGGCCGGTGGAATTGGTGAGAGCTTCGAACTTATCGGTGGAGACTAGTTCGTCGAGTGGTTGCGATACAGGACAATGCCTCTTTGTCTGTGTCGGTAAAGAGACATTGGAAAACCTTATGACGTTCCAGATACTCTCTATAATACTCTGAACAATAAAGGAAGACAACTGGTGAATTATAGACCGGGTGGTGAATGGTGACACGCTTACAAAAGATATTTTGGCAAGCATGTTCAAAGCGATATTAAAATGGAGTATGCAAAGGTGCAAGAACTCAGGCAAATTGAGCTCCACGTTTCTCCAAATTTTAATACGAATTTATAATTATCATGAAAGCAAAATACATCTTTCGCTCTTTACACAGCATTTTTTGTTAAATTTATAGAAGAGCGATGAAAGCCAGCCAACAGAAACTGAGATAAATCGGTGAAAAAGATTATACACTGTATGATACACAGAGAGCAGGCAAAAAAGTGCTTCATCCTGGAAAGCCCACTTACTGACATTAAACAGCTCAGAGAAAATTAATTTGCCCCTTGATTTGCTTGCCTTTTAAAATAAAAATTCATCAGATCCTAACCTGATCAAGAGACGTCATTAATGTTATTTTTCTTTCAGAAAGTAAATCCTTTTTTCCATATTTAACAATTGACAAGAAACTACAAAAATTTTACAAGGATCAGTTCAGACAACACAGTGCATATTGCAAAACTGATCTAAACTTGAGACATTTCACACATGCATGCTACATTGTACTTGATGGGTTTGAACAAAATCTTTAGAGCATAGACAACTAGGAAACATCCCTGAAAGGGGCATTCCACAAAATTAATATTTTCAGCTGTATAGCAAGAAGTTCACTCTAGCATTATCTGCCGACTGGCGTAGGTGGTATTATCCTAAAAAGATGATTGTATATTAAGTAGATGGAATCCAGTCATCAGTATAATACACATATGCAAGGGCTATTCCATGTGGGTCCCAATGCTCAAGAAGATGTTTGTTTTTAATTTTAATTTTTTCTCTGACAACTTGTCATTGAATGTGTTTGAAGGTGTTCTGGGTTTCGACATCACTACATGTATCTGAAGCATTACTGGGTTGGCAACTCATCAGATCAAAAGCATTCACAAAGTTTGCGTGCAGGTGCAAACAACATGCATTTGTGATGTTTTTGCTTGAATATGTTGTCCCCATTTTTTTTATAAGTACAACATTTAAAAAAGTGGCATCTTAAAGCTCTGTGATGGTCCAAAAAGTTCATAACTGAAAAAAGGTTAAGGACTGGTATTCAGTTCTAAGAAGAAACTGAAAAGTTTGACAATGTGAAGAGTACTAAAGAAACTGCTTAAAACTCAACAGCATTGTCTGGATTTCTCAGTGACTTTATCCAGTCTTTTGTTCCACACTACCAACATGAACAAAGTGAACTCAATAAGATTATTGTGGTTTATTGCTGAGAAAAAAAGGCTGAATTTCTTCTCGCTCCTTTTAGAGCTAATATTTCACAAAACTGCCGCAAATAATACCAGGTGGATCCATCTCCCTAAGGACAAAAAACGAAAATGAATGTTATTGTCCATGAGATGCATATTACAATGCTATAATCTACAATATCATAATGATATTATTTTCCTAGACACAGGAAACTGCACATATCAGTTTTTATGGGGGCTGTGAAAATTAGTACAAAAAGTCATTCTTATTACACAACCAAGACAAAGAAAACATGATGAGCTAACCATATAAACATACTATAAACCACACATAAACCAATGACCCTTAACTGTTTGCCTTAACACATGTTCTTAAATTTGAGTCTAACCATAATTTTGCCTTGGACGTTGGGTTGAACATAGATTTGCAAATAATGGCCAGTCAAGGGGGAAAGAAAAATACCATCTTCCAAGTTTTGACATAGATGTTGACACCAAGTGTGTTGCATTATTACAATAATGATAGATCATTATTATTTGGCGATTGTGGAAGCTAGACTACAATTAAGTCACTCAGGTGCCACTTTGAAGCAGTATTTCCCTGTCAATAATCCTAGGATTAACAGGAAGCAGGGCCTGGACTTTGTACTTTTATTTAACAAATTGTTCTTTTCCTAATATATCGATGTTCCATTAATTAACAGGCCAACAGTCTCCCGAACATGGGTGTATCAGTTGATTGCACAGGGTATTTTGGTGGGCAAGTATTTATGATTCTGTAATCAAGCCTCACTATGGCAATAAATTAAACAATGTTATTGATCACACTACTGTGCAACTAGAACTTCTTCTGAGTGTAATCTCAGAGGCCAGTCTTGCAACCAATTTACCTTTTCATTGAAGAAATGCCCTGAGACAGGGACAAAGAACTTCAATATTTTCTATGTAGTTCTGGCCAGTACTTGTGTTCATTCCAACTTCACAAGTTGGCAAGGTGTTTTCTTTTAGACAGCTGCCTTTATGGGGGCAGTCAGGAGGTTAAGTGGCTATTGCAGAGTGGCAGCACTCTAAATGAACTGCTGCCTTGGTTCAAGGAGAAGGTTGACAACTTTCAAATAATGCTCTTAGAACATGTTACGTTTAATTAACGCATTGTAAATACATGTATGATTGATTGTAAAGGTGATTTCAGAAAACCCTGCCCAAATTATCTTGTTGATGAAAACTGTAGAGATTGCATGGGCAATACCCTAGTGTGCAAACTGAACCAAACGTTGTGAACACTTCATGCTTCAAAAACAAATATGGAACACTCACCGTAGCCTCCGTTAGTTTCTGCAGCGCATATTCCCAAACAAATTTAACTGGGTTTGGATCTCATAGCCCAAAAATTCCACACAAATATGTTACACAGATCTGATGTGTCTCCTTAAATTAAATCACCATGATCTCACTTCCAAAATTCACACCGTCAAGAGTTATAAAGTGACACAGGCAGAAGACGAGATCAAACGATCGAAATGGACACTTCGCGTCTCATGCACGATTTGTGCTCCCTATCAGAAACTCAGAAGCCCACGGTTAATTCTTCATTTCTTCGCTTTGGTTTATTGATAATTCACCATAAATGCACCAGATTAAACATATTGGAGTTGCTTTTCATTGCGATGAAGGCAATTTAAAGGTAAGACGAATTTTAATCGTACATTTTTATAATATTTTACGAAGTCCCACATTGCATTGTTTTGTTGACACGCTTCGAGTGTGCCCTTTTTAGAAATCGATTTCTCGCTTTGTGTTCACTTTAGAGTCTTCAATTATGCAACACTATATAGCATAACAA
>JALIRR010000840.1:17500-20000 GCA_023091755.1 Montipora sp. Colony 1 RG-2022 | reverse complement strand
TGAGAAGAACGATCTCTAAACATGTTGTGCATTAATTAAGCCACGACGATGGCTCAAGCCTCAAATACATACAAATTTCCAACAATGCATGATTCTAAAAGAAGAAATTTTATACCCTACCTCAAAATCAACACTGGGTTTTTTAATAGAACTGACGCCGACTTCAGAGCATCTAATTTCCTCGCTCAGTCCATCTAATTTCCAAGCTCAGTTGCAAAACGAACATTCGTCTTTCAAAAGGAATTTTTTCTCGAACCCATTGATCATCAAAAAGAGCCGGCTTCGAACAGAGAAAGTAAATAAATTGAGGATGTCACAGCAATGTAAGAAGAAGCAACTGGAAGTCTTAAACGAAGTTGACTCTGTGGCCTGTCTATCAATGGCGTCCATGTTGATTACAACGGAGATGTGTTTCCCTTGAAGTCTGGAGGCAACTGACTGAAAAATAAAAATTTCCCATGACGCCTTGCACGCTGCTGTCCAACCTCCTCTGGGTCGATCCGAGGCTCTTGTGACGAAAAGGGGTTGCCAGCTTGACTACAATGTAAGCCAAACAGGATGTCACGTGGAACCAATTTACAGATCTGCTAGTACCAGGTAACTTTATAATTAAGAAATATGGACTATAATCAGTATGTGGAGTATTTAAGGGATTCTGGCTACATCTCAGACTTTCATTGTCAGCTAGAATCTTCATTAATTTTCATCAGATTATAAGATGATAATTATGCTGCTGCTTTTCATTATCATAAACACCTTGCATGCATTACATTTGCAAAACTTTATTGTAAATAGTACCAGTAAACTTTATAAGTAAAAAATATGGACTGTAATCAGAATGTGGAGTATTTAAGGGATTCTGGCTACATCCCAGACTTTCATTGTCAGCTAGAATCTTCATTAATTTTCATCAGATTATAAGATGATAATTATGCTGCTGCTTTTCATTATCATAAACACCTTACATGCATTACATTTGCAAAACTTTATTGTAAATCACTAGCTAGCTTTAAAAATAAAGATCTATAATTATGTTTTTGAATTTCTTTGTCTTGCTTAGAGGTATAAGTAAAATTATTTATTACATGAAAACGTTTTCGTGGATTCACTGTTTCTACTTTTAGTTAATGTCAATCAATGTGGGGTTCTCTAGACCCTGTCACCCCTGTTTCTGCCATGCTTAGCATTGTAACCTTTTTTTGAGGTAACTAGCTATTGCATGCTCAGGTTGTTCCTGGTAGTTCCATTGCCTGTCCACTAAGTACTGAGAAAAACTTCATCAAATCTTAGTGGTGAAATATCCTTACCACAGAGGCTATTGGAAATTCAAGAAGGATGGGACTTACAAATTACTATTGTTTAAAATTTTTGAAATCCCTATTTTTTGTCATCTTCCCTTTGCGGATTAATTGTGAAATCACCCTAAGAGTGGGATGAGGTATTGGGCGCGATCCATTTAACCAAAATTTGCGGAAATGTCGGTGCAAAACTTAATGGAACGGTTCAGTCCAACCGGAAAAGTTTCGAATTTTGGTTGAATGGAGCGCGCCCATTAAAATTGCTATCCACTTTGCAGTGGCGAGAGTGGGTGACTTTGTGCGAGATAATTTGAAAACTGTATAGTTGAATTTGCGCGGTATAAATAAATTTTATTTAATTTTTTATTTTTTATTTTTTTTTTAATGCGAGTTTAGGCGGTTCAGGGCGAGATAAGGAAATTTGAGCATAATCTCAAGCTGCGAGTTAGGGCGAGTTAAGGTCCCAGCGTAGGCCTTCCTTCTACAGATCAACAACAACACCACTTACTGAGGGTGGTAGGCCTCTGCTAACACTAACCCTAAACAACAACCTGACCTTCGCGTCAGCTGGCAATTGATCAGAATTTCCAATCCCCATTTTAGTTCCCAAAAGTCGGATATTTGATAAAGTAAGTATAACTTTGGTCTTCTTGTTGCACTTTCACTCTCAATAGCCGCCATGATAATTTCGCCAAGAATGCATTAGCGCAGTAACAAGTGAGAATGGTAGAGTTTATTTATTAGTTTGACCGTACTGCAGCCCAATATTTGTCGCACTCAAAATCGAAGATCTTCATTTACAAGCAGGTTGGCCGCTGGTTGTGAAGCATCATTATCTTCTTTGCAAATTTGAAAATGACTGCGATGTGGTTACGCTACTGGCTTTGTGCGCTGCCATCCACATCAGCATGTTGAACTTCGTAGAAGAACGAAAAAAACAAAAAGAAATTTTCATTCATTCATTTCAGGCATTCTGTGACTGGCATCGGAAGGCTCTAAAAGATATCCTCCACAATTTTATTGTTTTCAGTCTCGTTTATCAAACGGTTTTCATTATATAATTTGGAATGGCGGCCTAATTAGCAAATTCACGTTTGGCGTCTGTTCAGTCTCCAAGTATGGACTTGAAGATCTACGACGCAGATGTCGGATGAAAGTTCATCTCAAAATATAACTTTGCACTATTATAATTCTTTCGGGAT
>JALIRR010000840.1:0-12500 GCA_023091755.1 Montipora sp. Colony 1 RG-2022 | reverse complement strand
ATAGCACGCCAAAGGAATCGAACGACTTGAATACGGCTAAAAGGATTAAAAGACGGCGTAATTCATCGGTACGTTTCTCCTGGCATGACATTAAATAATAAAGTAGCGATAAACAAAAAATACCGAGAACGATAATAATGCAACTGCCTTGTTTTCCCTATTATAGAAAGAAGACAAGGAGAAAGATGTCGATGTGATAGATCTGACCATGTCGTTTGAAGAGCTTAGCTCTGCTGAGAACACACCAACAAAGACAGGGCAGAATCGTCGTCCTTCAAATGCGAAAGCCAAGGATCTATTCAATGACAAATCGAGGTAAAAGGAAGTACAATTATTAATGCTAAGAGGGTGAAGGAAAAAAAAATAGCCTAAATCGCCATGAGTTAAGATGACTTGCAATCTAAGGCAAAATTGGGCATTCAGAACTAACTTTGGTTGCGAGAAAAGGCGGTAGAAGTAAAGGAGCAACTAACTCTGTTTACGACTTAAGGCATTTAAGATTGTTATCGTTATCGTTATTGTTTCAGTACCACGGTATGCCCTGATGTTCCCGTCAAAAAAGAACCAGGGAGTGATTCAGACGAAGAATTGCTACGACCCGCCTTCAGGTAAAACTGTTGCGAATTAAAATTTCAGCCGGCGCATGAATGCTGTTGTGAAAGTATCTCATAGGAGGAGGAGGGGAAGAGGGCGAATACCGGGCCCGGCGGGCCTCTACCTTTTTGTAATGTGTTGGCTAAACGAGGCAACAATGTTGCGGCAACAGTTCGCGCGCGCCTATGTTTCCACGATGTGTGGAATATGGGAAAGTAACATGAGAAAAGGGTCAGATTCCCCTTTAGCCCCCTCCCGCTGCGCTTAACCCTGAAAATGCACGGAAAACCACGTTTTGGGCCTCAACTAGCGGTTTTCGGTCGGTGTGGTGTCTATTTGCAGCGAAATGGTTAAAAATCCTATTTGGCACAAAAAAAGATAAATTTTCCTTTAAACAAGAGTGAAATAGCGCTATGTTTTTCATTTGGCGCATGCTAACCTTTTTCGATCTTTTTTCCTCGCTTTTCTCTTTCCTTTTCCTTTCTTTTTCTTTTATGGATTTGTTGGCCATTTCACAAATTGCAAATCAACCATCATCTGTATGGACTCGTTCTGGGATTAACTTTCAAGGAAAGGGAAAATTTAACCAGTAAATGGTACTAGGGGAATAGCTTTATTTGTCATCGATTTTCTCACGGAAACGTTGGTGTTTCTCTAGTGTGTAGCTAGGGTAGGATTTGTTCAAATTTCCAAAAGTAGATAGTTAAAGAAAGGTCTATCCTTGCTAAATTCGATGGTTATCGATTTTATCGATTAGAATAAAATCACGTGACTTGAGAAATGTATTAGTTTGCATACCCTCTTGGGACTTAATATGAACCGATCCGGGTTTTAAGGGTTAAAAGTATGTATCAACAAGCTACTCCATACGATACCCCACCCCCCACCCTCCCCTCACCCCTCACCCCCTGTATGCCTGAGGGTTAAACAAGGAGTTGAATTAAATAGTTTGTGTTGAATGGAACCTCTTTGAGTCAATATCTTTACTCAGGGGGCTCATAAATCGGAATAGACTCGTTAAATTAACAATTTCCTCAGCTGCCTTTGACTGGATATGAAAGTCAGGGTTGTTGATTGCAGCTTTTTGGAATCATGACCTAGCCCGTGCAATCCAGTTCATTCAGATGGATTGTTTTAGTTTACTGGGTCATGGATGGTCATTATACACAGTCTATAACTTTTTTCCATAGTGCCTCAGCAGTCTCAGATGACGATCGCAAAGACGAAAGTTCACTTCAGGCTTTAATTAAAAGCAGGTATAAAAATATAAATCTGTTATATGTAGGTATCGGATGAAATTATCTACAAGCACTGACTAGTTTTCCTTTTTTTCTGCATTTCTTAGCCACCAAGAGTCGGAATCGGAATCTGACGATTCCATCATTCAGGAGAACCCGAAACAACGCAAGATATGTAAATCCTCTTGGGACAATGCACAAAAAGAAACAGTGAAATCCCTGCCCATTGGAATCAATGGTCTTAAAATATACGAAATTAAGGATTTCCGACAAAAGTTCGATGTCCTTGAAGATGGCAGAAAATGGAAGAAAAATTGTCCCACGGAGTGGAAAAACCATGGCCGTGTGCGCTTTGCTGATTGCAAGGGGTCGTACAAGTGCATCAAAGAAAAGTGTCCATTTAAGATGGAATTTGGTGTAACAAATACAACGCAGTTCGAAAAGGAAGGAGGTGAAATGATTTGCAAAGGCTGTGGTAAAGTGGGAGAATATGTTGCATGCAGTGCGCGAAGGTATCTTAGTTATCGTAATAAATCAGTGACTGTTTACCACATTGGTAATCACACATGCCCCGTCAAAGACAGTCCCCGAAAAAAGGACATCACGAGCATCGAACAAATTATACGGAATCAACCAAACATCAAGCCCTCCGAGGTACAGTCGGCGTTCATCATGTCCGCATTTCAACAGCAAATGGATTGGAACGCTGTCGAAAGAGAGGCCAGTGCTGTACTGGATAAGAAACAAGTGTATCCAACATGAAACAGAAACTGAAGAAGGATATAGAGCCTTTTGGCCACAACTTTGAGGCGACTGTCTCTTTTAAAGAGTATGCAGATAAAAAGACCCCTTATATGTGTACAAAATCAATGACAAGAGGGGAAACCCGGACATGCCATCCTTTGTCTTCAAGACAAGCACGACGAAAATGAAAATGGCATTAAACATGGACAAAAATGGGGACCATTTTCTGAGCAAAGAATTTTCTTTTTTGACGGAAAAAGGAAACGGTGCAATGGGTTTATCACGCTAACAGCCAGTGTGTATCATCCCTTGCTGCGGAAGCAGATACCGCTGGCTACAATGGAGGCCGAAACCGAGGACACGGTAAACGTCGAACTTTTCTGGCGTTTATTTAATGAAGCCTTCAGGAAAGTGGCCGGTTCGGATAGTGCTAAATTTAACCCTATAGGTTGGTGTAGCGACATGGCAGGCGCAAATTTAGCGGGAATTTCAAAGGTTTTTGGGGATGACGCCGAAATTAAATTGTGTGAGTTTCACTTCAAAGACCACAGAAACAAAAAAGCTCAAAAACTTGACAGTGAGAGCAGTGACGAGTTCAAACAACTGTGTGACAGGCTGTTACTATGCACAACTGTTGCTGGATACCAGGCCGCCAAATCTGATATGGACTTAATATTTATTGGGGCCGATGATAGCAGGGCTTTCCTGACAAGCTGGGTATCGTGGTGGCATGAGCGCCGTGGGTTCATTTTCCGTGCGTTCACCAACCCCAGTGCACCGCAAATGAACCAGGCTGAAGTGATTCACGCCGGTTGGGCTCACCGAGACCGCCAACATTTGTCTCTACTAGACGCATGTCAAGCAGACACGCGAGACGCTTTGCTGCTTGACGTGGACACAAAAGCATACTTGACCGGCGCTACACCCGGAGGAAAAGGTCCTTCGTTTGCTGACCGAGCACGTAAGCAACATAAAGCGGAAGTGCGGAGGGAACAGTCAACAGGGAAGGAGATGTTTTCCTCTCCGGACGGGCTGCTCATTGATGCAGGCTCCTCACACAAACCACCTTCGCGGAAAAAGAAGGCAACTAAATCAAAGGGTCCAGCTTTACCATTGCCACAGGTAACCAATCAAGGCGTAAATCATCCGCCTACTTCGCAGCCGAGCTACCCTGCTACCCACAGCGCTGCCAATATGATGCAGCCACGGATGCAGACTTTACCTCAACCGCCTGTGTTTCCTCAATCGCCTGTGTTTCCTCAACCGTCTGTGTTTCCTCAACGTCTGTGTTTCCTCAACCGCTCGTATCCTCGACTACCTTTTCCTCAGCCGCCTCCCCCTCGACCGTCTTTCCCTCAATCACCAATGCCCTGTGCTGGCTTACAGCCTCGTGGAATTCTAGCATGTCGCCAAGTATCTACGAGCTGGTCATCACGCTTCCAACAGTGAGAAAATGCTATGGGTGTGGGGACGACCTGGGTGATAAATACAAAACTCCACCCTGTAATATTATAATAAAACATGTAGACAAAAGGGTCACCGGAAAAGATTCTACAACAGGTCAGCTAATACACAGTCAAGACTATTCAAACACATATTATCATCCTATAGCGACTCATATAACTAGAAAAAATCCACTTTTTTCCGGCCAAGTTTACCTCAGGTATGAGCTTTACACATCATTGGATAATGCCCAGCGCAATTACATCAACACGCTTCATAGCCTAAATATTATTTTAAAGTAACCTTTTCATTGAATGGGCGCAATTGCCGCTTGCCTGCGGTATTGCAGAATTTCGTAAGGAGGAGGTAAAACAACGACATTTCTTGTCAAAAATAGGTGTCAAAATAGGTAATGGTTCTCGGGCAGTACATCACCGCAGCTCAAGCTTTATTTCTCTCGAACAACATATTAGGAGTACCCAATTAAATTTTTAAATGAATTGACCTTGTTTACTAAAGCTTATGGTTATGCTTATTCAGTTGCCAGATATTTTTTGCGGAATAATCGAAAATGTGGTGGGTCTCGGATATATACCCCCTAACCTGGATATCTTTGAAGAGTGCCAATGTTTTGATCTTTTCCCTTACTCCTCTTTACTTCGCTTTTTAATCGCCGGAGACAGGTAGAGAGACTTTGAACCAATGGCGTGAATTACGTGTTAGTGCTTGCTATAGTTGTTTGTCAGCCTGTGAATGCGGCATTTGATATTTGTCTTTATTATATTGTTATCGTTGAGTTTTCCAAGTTTTTGCTTTTACAGGCGCGAATGCGTATAATCGCGCTGACCCATAAGATTATACTAGCTTATACTACACGGCTCCTGCTGCCGTAACCTGTTATACGATTTGAAGGTCTATAAAAAGACCATATATCTATAGTAGATGTTTCTGTTGGTTGCTGATCTGCGCCGTGATTTATGACAAATAATAAATATCAAATGACTCATTGAGAACTACACATCAATTCAGAGCAAATTAGCCATTGTTTATATCAGATAAATTCAGGGTGGAGAATAGATTGACATTTCGCTCTCATCATTCTCCCCTCGGCTTGGTTGCACGACTTACTAAAGCGGGAGGCTCGACTGAATCAGAAGGATAAAGGGGGTAGTTTCTAAAGAAACTGTGGTGCTGCGTCGGCGGGGAAGTAGTACACAAAAATTAGATTTTATCAACGAAGTTGAAAAAGTAAATTGACCACCGTACAGGGATTCTAAAAGCTGACGTCTCGAGCGTTAGCCCTTCGTCAGAGCGAATCCAAGAAGGGACTGCTAACAGTCTATGAGCTTTGCATCGCAAAAAACTAAAGAGAAACAGAAGATAGCAATTTGCGAAACAGTCCTGCAAGAACCATTCCCTGCAATGAAAAATATTTTGACTTGCAAAGAAATACCAATCACCACCTACCGATCGTTGAGGATACAAACTTTGCAAAGTACATGCAAATGATTTGAAAAGAAGATGATGACAGTTCCACCCTTGTTGTTACAGCTCCTTGGATTACCCCAGGCTGAAGATATTGTCCTAGATTAATGCATATAAAACTAACAGTGCATAATAACATGTCGGCTTCCCTGTTAAGGAAAGGAACTTTATTTAAGTGTCTAGCAGTTCCAGCGCTGGAGCACTAACTGAGACACTGTAAACTGAAATTAACAATTAACACAAATCAAGTCAAATGTTGGTTTTTGAGGAGACGAAAACCGGAGTACCCAGAGAAAACCTCTCGGTGCAGAGGAGACAACCAACAAACTCAACCCACATATGACACCGAGTCTGGGAATCGTACCTGGGCCACATTGGTGGGAAGCGAGTGCTATCACCACTACGCCATCCCTGAACCCAGCGGTTTTATAATGAGTCTTTTGATTTTTTTTTTTTTTTGCTTTACTTTCACAGATTTCCGAAGTGTACGAGCCTTTTCGGTATCACAACCTTAGTGATGGTGAAAAGCTTCAAGTCCTACACGCCTTCATCACCTGCCAGTTCACAGCAAATACATTATGGCATTCAAGATATTTTCCACCATTTTGGTTTCTCCGCCATGAAGATTATGTGATCAAGCCGTTTGAGCATATTGCATGCTTGCAGTTTCCAAAAACCCAAAAGAAATACTGTCTGAATACAAATAAATTGATGAAAATGTTCATTTCTAAGTGTTATGAGAATGATACCACGGTTGTTAAGTAACTAAGCAATCGTCTTCCGGGTACGAGTATGGCAAGTCTTGTGTCTTTCCTTAACGACCCGACAGTCGAGGCTGACATTCGTTTGTTGCACGTTGTTCGCGATCCAAGAGCAAGCATCAACTCCAGAATAAAACTCAGATGGTTTCCAGATTACAACGACCCAAGCTTCAAGCAAAAAGTTCAATTTTATTGTGACCTCATCTTTAAAAACATTGAATTTGGTCGAGCACTCAACGATTCCCTTCAAGACAAATACAAACTTATTTTCTATTGGGACATTGCGACTCGCCCGCTGGAAATAGCCCAAGAGATTTTTCATTTTGCGCAAGTGAAAATTTCTAATGAGACTTTACAATGGGTGATTGACATGACAAAGCCGATAAATAGTAAAGCTATTAGAACGGCGTTAAGGGACCCTTTTTCGGTTTTTAGGAATTCTGCTGTTACTATTGACAAATGGAAAGACGAGTCTCCACCCGAAAGGATACGAGTCATAGAACAGGTTTGCCAACCGCTACTCGAGGTTATGGAAAATTTAAGCTTAAAAAATAAAATGTAATTGAATATTTGGCCTTGTTTCGGAGACAAAAATGAGAAATCCTCAAGGAGAAATCTTAGGATGACCAGGAACTTCTATATGAGCTTAATTTCAGTTATCTGTACAGTGTTATATGCAAGGATATGGTTATCGAAGTTTTAAGGCTGTTCACCTTTCTGCGATGCCGAAACTGATCAAATGTTTATTTCATATGAGAAATTCAACGCACAAGTTACGGGACTCAAACACACTTGTCGTCCCATATATAGATGTAACTAATCACGGCTTACACTCCTTTAAATACACATTTGTAAACAATGTGGAATGAGGTCACTGAGGACTTGAGGTATGTAATATCTCTTAACAAGTTTGAATCTAAAGTAGGTCAAAACTCTTTTCTGCAATGAGCTTGTCGCTGTGATATATGCCGGTAGCGAATAGTGTTTTTAGCGGGGAGCTCCGGCGGCTCATATGCCATAATCATAGGACCCGGAGAGAGGGATCAACTTAGGCCTGGGCTCTAGAGGATAACTCGAATGATGTTGGCCATCGTGACGTCACAGCTGGGAAATTCAAAAGATGTGAACAAAATCTTCACTCGCTTAAGTTTAACTCTTGAAAACGAATCATTTGAGCTCACTTGAGCATGGAGAAAGTACAGGTACGATTTCGTTAGAATATTTCACTCTGCTGTAAATGACCTTTCCCTGCTGTCCCATCAAAGGTTTTTTTCAGGAAGTGTCTCTTTATACTCTTTCATGGCAACTTACAATTTTAGATCAAATGATGAAGCAAATGATTTGGAAAACAAGTGCTCATACGGCAAGTTATATGTATAGGATTGACAAATGATTCCTTCTTGTAAAAATGCTAAATGCTGTCACTTAAACTATTGTAATCAATGCAGAAAATGACTGAGAAAGCTATTATTGACGTTTGTATTATTAGTAAAGAGATCCTAATTTATGAGTTTACTTTTCACACAATTTAGTTGTAATAGAAATGATCAGTGATTTAGAGCGATCACTACATGCATCATTGAAGTATAATTATATATAAACTTCATTATTCTTCATTAAAGGTTTACCAAACTTTTTACAGGGTTATAGCATTTAAGCAAAATTGAGTATCCCTGCTTCACAAATTGACTCGAGGGTGTGATAATGTGAATTCTAAATGCAAGTAAATCGTTCCCCATTTTAAAGACAATAAGGCATCAAATCAAATGTTATTTGATGTTACCTTTTTACTTGAGTTGCTGTAAACATTTCCTTTCCTGGATCAGGATTTAAAGAGTAAAAGTAACCAAAAAATCGTCACCATGCACGAAAGTGTGATCGTAGATACAAACGTTTGAATAAAACCGCCCAACATCAGTAAGAGCTGGACTGGTTACCGCTGACCAAAACGAAAAGGGCTCACTAGTTTCCAGTCCGGTCTCTCACGTGTTATTCAAGATGGCGGAGGATGACAATCTTTCCAAGGATTCATTTTAAACGAGACGCTCCATAAAGCATACACTGGGCTGCCTGTGGTACGTGTTACACAAAAAAGGAAGGCACTGAATTTGCCAGTAACAAAACGAGAAGGTAGAGGAATGGGTCCTAAATGCACCCACAAAGCGATCGCAAAGTATGCTAGGATCGTTTGGCTGGACAAAAAAACAATGACGGCGGCCGAGACAAGTGCAATTGTGCAGGAAAGCAAAAAGCAAAAGTGTATTTTGGTTGAAGAAGACGTTCCCGGTGCAGCGTTGCCTCGTGAAAGCGGCAGGTATTTTTTGCAGGTTGCAGGTTGCAGGTTTCAGGTTGAAATTTCATTATAACTGGAAAACCGCTGGCACTAAAGAGAAAGGTAAAGCGATAGACTTGCCGTGCCTGTTACATGAACAGCTAACCTTAGGCCTAAAAACTGTTCTTTAGGCCTATCTATCGCTTTCCCTTTCTTTTTAGTGCCAGCGTTTTTCCAGTTATAATGAAATTTCAACCTGCAACCTGCAAAAAATACCTGCCGTCGTGAAAGTGTAGAGGAATGTAGTGTGGTCCAGCTGAAACGCTGGTTAACCTGTAGAGGCGCTAAAACAAGTGGAAAAAAGAGTGCTGTAGTGAACAGGTAAGCTTATGTTTTCGAACGCCTGTAAATTTTGCATTAAGTTTTTCTTGCGAACAACATTGGGTTGTTTACTACAAATTTCCTCTCTTGGCTTTTTAGTAGGCTGTTTTACTGCTCCTCAGTGTGGAGCAATACCTCTGCGATTAATATCTATAAACTTCAACTTGTTCAAAATTTTGCAGCCAGGATTATCTTGGGACTCCGCAAATATGACCATATCTCTGCAGGTTTAAGATCGCTCCGATGGCTAAATGTCAAACAAAGACTTTTGGTCAGTGATGCAGTTATGATGCACAAATGTCTCAAAGGACTGTCACCTAGTTATCTGTCTAATAAATTTTCAACTAGAACTACTATTCATGATAGACAGACGAGATATAGAGATAATCTAAATATTCCATCTAGTAGAATCAATGCTGGCCAACCTGCCTTTTATTATCGAGGCGTAAAAGTATGGAACAATTTAAGTAAAGATTTAAGGGAAATTACGAATACTAAGGTTCGCCTCATGGAATTCTCTCTCTCTCTCCAGGTAATTACACAAGCAAGGAAAACTATACTTCAAATTAAACAGAAAGGTTAAAACTACAACCAAAAAACTTTTTGAGTCCTACAAGTTATTGAAACTTTTGCTAAGAAATTAATGTATGCGCAAAATTTTGCATACATTATCACATAAATTGCAGTTGTGTTAAGTTAGAGGTCTTGTAGCAGTGAGGCCAGCACATCTCGAACCCTAGTTAATGTACCACATCATATGGGGAAGATATCCTGCAAATTTGGCTGAAAAAGAATTAAAGTAGAATTTTTTATGATTTTTCTTGTAAACGTATCCAAAATTAGTGAAATTTGATCACGGGAATATAATTTATTTTTTGCCTTGTTCAGAAATTTGCTATGGTGGAAAGCATTACCTCTCTTAAAAGATAAGTGAATAGGTTCCCCGAAAATGCCCATAAAAACCAACAATCACCTACCCTGATGAGATGCAGGCCTTTAAAACGGCATAAATTAGCATAAAGTATAAAATCTGAACTCAAATAATGGCACAAATAAAGGCCAGGCGAATAAAATATTCCCTGTTCTAGGAATGACATGTAAAGCAAATTTAAATGAGTTACAACCAAAACAGAACTTATTATACTTACTTGTAGGACACTGGTTGTAGTGATGCAGTCCTGTAGCACTCCTGGTTGCTACACTACAAGTGCCTTGAGGACATTCCTAAAAAAAAAAGGGGGGTGGGGTACCCACCACTCACCCCTATCATCTCTTGAGAGATAATATATAATCTCTCAAGAGATGATAGACCCAACACTCAAGACAAAAAGGCATTACTATGTGATAGCAACAGGCAATATGTGAGATAAGCACACAAAAAAAATTATAATCCTACTGTAATTTTTTTGGTTTTTTCAATAACACAACACAAATATATAAAGTACTAACAATATATACAGTTCAAAGCTTAGCCTACGCTGGGGTTCATTCACTTACCATACCTGTTTTGAAACTGTGTGGAGTGAAACACCTGATAACAGTTTCGTTCTTTTGTGACGTGCATGTGTAACCCCTGACACTGAGGTGCAGAACAGGAAGAGAACACAAAAACACGACCTCTTCCCTCCCTCAAGCACACCACACACTTTTTCCTTTTGTCCGAAAAAATTGGACAGTGATTAAGATGAAAAGCAACTATGTTCCTATCGGGTATAGTCTCATTGGTGGGAGGGGAAGTTCTATCAGGTAAATCGCAGATGTTTCGAACAAGCTCCTCCCTGTAGGACGCCAGTGAGTATCTGGTCGGTCGCCTAAGAGGTGCATTATCAGGGAACTTACGTTGTTGTTCCCTGAAAAGGATAAAACTATTCACAGCAGCCATATCTATTAGGTGAAAAAATAAGGTTTTTCACCACCTCATGCACTTCCGCTGTACATTGTGGGTGGCCAGGATCTGATCTGAGCGATCCACTGCGTTCATGTACTGATTGTACATGTGGAAAACCTCAGGCTGCTGGACATTTGTGTTACTCCAGGTACCACCGGCCTTTCTCTTCCGGTTCACCTGTGTGGTCTCATTTGCATTGCTGGAGGTAGTAATCATTGACACCACCTTATTATCAACCCACTGCAATGCCAACACAGGTGCATCCCTCGCCCAAAGCATAGTTCCCTTAGGCTTACTACCTTTTCCCCATCCCTTGCCTTTCTTCAGACTTGCTGGGAAGTCCCTTCTGCTATCTATAATGGTACCAGTTACAAGGGTTCCACATTGACGGTTAAACAAGTCCTTGGCAAGGGTCACAGATGAATAAAAGTTATCAATAAATAAATGGTATCCCTGGTCAAGAAAGTTTTGCATTAGGGTCATCACAACATCATACCCAAGGCCATGCTTACTAACCTCCTTCCCTGCCTGCTTACCAATGTAGATATTGAAATCCTGAACATAGGCATTAGAGTTATCGGCTAATACCTATAACTTTATGCCCTACTTAGTGGAGTTATCCTTGATGTATTGAACAGGGCTCGACATTGCGACTCACTGGTCGCCAATGCGACCAAAAATCAAGCGTTCGCGACTAGATTTTTAGAGCTAGTCGCCAGTGGGCGACTAACCTTCACCTTTTTCCTTCATCCTTTTAACCGCAAAGGCAAATCAACCGTAGTTTTGGATAAAATGCACGATTTATGCGCACAGAAATAACAAAACAAATCCACGACTCTTCTGGCTCTTCGATCTCCATGTTTCATAATCGAGCGCCATGTTTGATTCAGCAGCTGGTATTGCGGGCGCACTAAACAACACGTGCAATCATTGAAGCGTGAAGTTCACACGAGGTCTGATCCCTGGTCAGATCATGAATATTTCATCGAATTCTAGGTCAAAAGATGCCTTAAATTCATTGCATACTTTGCTGAATGCAAACAATGTAGAATCGTGCAAGAAATTGATCGATGATTAGAGCTTGTTGTGGGCCGTTCCGGCGGATAAAGCAGATTTTTGCAAGCTGGCAAAGGACGACCTTGAAACCAGCCTGATACCAGACATCGATCACAAACCAGCAGGTCATCCTGTGGCGTTAAAATCCACTGCAAACGGAGATTGTTTGTATAATTCCGTTTCGCTTTTTCTTTGTTGTGATGAAACACGAAGTAACTGGCTGCGTCTTCTAGTTGCAGAAGAACTGTACTCCAATGCCGAGTCTTATGCAACGCATGAAATTTTCAAGAAAACTGCCAAATTTACCGAGATCTCGGAATCAGTTCTATTTACAGTTGCCTTGACGGCAGTTGGTGACAAAGTCATATCAGATGGTGGGAGTCAAACTGAAGCAGTCAAGGCTGAAGCTATAGCCAGTTGCAAGATTGGAGTATGGGGCTCCCTTCTTCACGTGATGGCGTTTGCATCGGTCATCAGACGGCCGATATATTCGCTATATCCAGACGTCAACTTCCGGTTCCGTCCTTTAATGCACCAGCTGCTAAACCCCTGACTTTCTGTGTTGGATGATGGGCGTGATCCTGTCTACTTGCTGTGGTCAAGGGAAGGGAGTCTTGATGACCGACCAAACGCATGGT
>JALIRR010000839.1:57500-85000 GCA_023091755.1 Montipora sp. Colony 1 RG-2022 | reverse complement strand
ATTGCTATTGCATTTTGTTTACTTTTCACTTGACACCTTCATTGTAAAGGACTCGAACTAGAACTCAGGTACTTAACGCGTAATGAAGACTTTGAATAAAAAGTAGCTCTATTAAAAAAACTGTTTTCCTTGTCGTTGTCTTTGTTGCACGTGCACTAACGTAACCTAACGAATTGTTTATGGAAACATTATCCGATGTTTGCTGGTGGGGTCTTAATGGGGATCATGCGAATGGCAAAATTATTCAAGAAGGTTCGAAAAGGTTTTCCCAGCGATGACGGTTGGTTTCCAATGGAAAGGATTTTCCATCCTTTCAGTGGGGAAATGTTTCGATACTTCAATAAGTCTTTTGTCATGCAATTTTTCACCGGTGCCTCCAACTTTTGCTATGGCAACATGCAGTACAGCACTGCTTAAAGAACTTCTAAAATTCAGTTTTTGGAAAATATCTTAAAATCTAATCCGATGACCTAGTGTTATATTTTCATATAAGCCCATAATTATCTTTCCCAATACACGTAGTATGGGTAAAATCATACGGTAGAACATGAGATTTTTATGAAAACGCTGTTGGGGTAATCAGGTGTGTGCTAGGCTCAGTCTCCAATCTTGGGTGTATCGGTGCGCTTACCATCCTGGCATTTTTCAAAGATAATTCACGAACAATATTTGTATAAAGCTCTAAAATACAAAGCAATGTATGACGTTCTTTCTCAAATTGAAGCTCAATTATCTCTAAAAAATGCATTGTTACCCCAAATTTTCTTTTTTGATACCAAGAGTACTTACTAAGATCTACTTTCTCTGCATAGTTTTAAGCCGCGCAAAAATGTCCCTGCATTAGTAAGCATCACCGATAGGAAATCCGAGTATCTGGAGATGCGCAGAACGTTTGCGTAATAACAATAGTAGGCACCGTCCTTAAGCTGCTTACATTCTCACATGAATCAAAACGGGTGACCGGAAATAAAAAAGTGATCTGAAATCGTTAAAATCGGTACCCCAGTCCGGGATGGACTAGCCTGCGAATACAGCCGCCTCTCATCGCTTACCGCCGCTGATCGGCCCAAGCGGCGGTTAGCGATGAGAGACGGCTGTATTCGCAGGCTAGGGATGGACGGGATGCACTGAAGTGGGCAGTTTTCGGGTCGGGGAATTCGGATAAATACTTTTATTTTTATGACTAGCTCCGTGAGCGGGCAAGATGAGCCAAATCCCGTGCTGTGATTGGCTACCCGCGCAGGCAAGATGGAGCTATATTGCCCGCTCTGGGATTCTCCCTTGGTTCCGTAAGATGACAGATAATTTGTTTGGCGTTTTATCCCATATAATGAATCCTTTATTGGCCTGACCTCGTTCTTTTTTTTGCGTGTTTACGGACCTCGACAACTTGGCCAATATGCAGCCATGCATTTTGACCTCGCGCTTGCTCAATAACCCCCTTATATATTCAGGAATTTTGCAGCCTAATTACCCTTTTCAGGAATTTATGATGTTAAAGCGCTCGTAAACAATAGTAATTTATCAGCCTAGTCCTTCCTTGCCATATAACTGAACAACCTCGTCCCAGACTTTCCGTCATTTCAATGTTTAGCTGGGCTGTAGAAAAACAGGTTGTTGAATGAAGCCCGCTTTCTACTAGCACAAAAATCTGGCACGGCACTCCGAAATCTACGTTTCTCGGGCACGGTACGGTAATTTTTCGTGTGTAAACCAAACAAACAGGACTATGTTTTTTCTCAGATTTTTAAACTAATTGTCTCATATAGAGAAACAAATACTTAACAACATAAATGTTGCAGTGTCAGAACAATTTATAAAGGAAAGCAGCTTCCGGTTATCGTCCCTAACTCAAAAAGCTACATAGTTACGCATGCGTCAATCATTCAACAGTTACTCTCGTCCCTCAAGCTCGCGATTCTTTCTGTCAGCACTGAGTTAAGCATATATAGCTGGTTCCAAAACAAGAAGTGCTCAAATCATGGATTTCTGTGGAGTCTAAAAAATATGAACAATACAAAACGAGGTTTATTTGACCAGAGTTACAGTGGAACCTCTCCTTTGGGGCACCTCTATTCATGCAAGAGACCTCCATTCAGGGAACACAGAATTTGGTCCCGGAAAAATGTTCATGCTAATCTTTGACTCCAACCCAACCTCTATCTACTTAGGGGACACCTGCCCTGGTCCCGAGGGTGTCCCTTGGTGAATGGAGGTTCCACTGGAGTTCTTTGCGGAAACGATCGAAAGAACCGCTGGGCTCGACAATGCAAAATTGTCATATTGAACGGAATTTGCTTCATTTAAATTGAATTGTTTCCTAAAACGAGGGGCAAGTTTCTTTTCCTTTTTTTGCTTTCGAAAGCGTTGTTCCATTGGCTCGGTCAGTTTTTTTCAACCCTTTTAAATTATCAAAAATATTTAATTTTCTGATACTTAATAATTTACCGTCTTTATCTCATGGGGAAAATTTACCTTGAGAAGATTTGTCTAAAAATATGTCCCAGTTAAGAGCACGTTGAACCCACGTTTACAAAACCCTCTCTTAAATAAATTACCCTTCGTAGGGTTCGTACACGTCTTGAAAACCCTTGAATTTTGAGAATACATTTCAAGGCCTTGAACGTCCTTGAAAATCTCTGCTCTCCTTTCTTGGTCCTTGACCCACATTTTTGATCTTTGAAACCTTCAGTAGAAATAATCTTTGAAAGCAAGTCAGTAGAAATAATCGCGACGAGCTGTGGGGTCGAGAATGGTTACCAGTGCCTTTGCATTATTTTTGCGCATGTACGTTGTGGAAAATGAGCAAGAATTGTTCTGTCAGACTATTTCCATGGGTAAAATAGAGGTCCTTGAAATTTCCAAATTTGGCCCTTGAAAGTCCTTGAAAAGTCCTTGAATGTTTGGTCTGAAAAAGTGTACGTGTAAAACAAATTCTATCCTTGAGGGTCTCCCAGGGGGGAAGAGGGGTCCTTGTTCTCTTGTTCCCTTAAAAAAATTATATCCTTGAGGGTCTCCCAGAGGAGAAGAGGGGTCCTTGTTCCCTTGTTCCCTTAAAAAAAATTCCGTTCTTGAGGGTCTCCCATGGGGAAAGAGGGGGTCCTTGTTCCCTTGTTCCCTTTAAAAACATTGCTTGTGTTCCCTTGTTCCCGAAATTACTTTCAAACTTGTTCCCAGCTTTTTGATCCCTATGATTATTTATGTTCCTTCGTTAGCTAAAATATTTTGTCATTGTTCCCCTGTTCCCCAGTTCAAATTAACCATGTTTTCTTATTCCTCAAAACCCCTAGGAGGGTGCACGTGTCATCCTTCTTTTCCTTGGTAAACATAACTGAATAATCATTTATAAGATTTACTTTTTAAATCATGGCGAATTTCAGCTTGTTTCAGTTGCAAATTTTCTCCTTGAAATATCTCCTTCACGGCCAAGGCTTTACTAGACCAATCAGCAAAAAATAATAGTCATGTATTGACTCCTTTTCTCCCGCTCTTTGCTCATGTTGCACATAGTTTTGGGAGGGACGAAAAGAGTTGTTTGCTACCACGACTCTTTGTGGCCTACGAGCTTGCTCGTTCCGCGAAGAGAAAGCTTGCAAGCAGGCTAACCCTTTAGGGCTAAGAGCATGTCAAAGAAAGGCTTATCTGTTGCAAAGCGTTTTAGCTTTCAAAAACTAGTCGTACTCACGAAATATATCATGAACCTTGAAGAGGTGGAGATGTGATAAAATGAGTGAATTGCATCTTACTGGCGTCGGAAGAATCTCTAGTGTAAAAGTGTGTTTGAACTTTGACTTGTTTTGTACAAGTGTGATTTGAATCATCTATTGCATATGCATTCATTATTGGCGGTTTTTCCAGTCTGTGATCACTTAATATCAACGAGGCCCTATTAGGGGGGTTTTAGTCATCCCTTATCCCTAAAATTACCAAGACTGTTATTCCTAAAATTACTTATCTTTTAAAGTGACAGTAAGTGGCAATTTGAAAGTGTAAAGCACAACGTAATACTGCATAATTACCGAATTGACCGAAGAGCCTGGGAGAAAATCTTGGACATCTTGCTTGAATTTGGACTGATAAATGACCCGTTATTGTTTATTACCAGTCGCCATTGATGTAAATCCTCAGCAAAAGTGGGCCAACAATGTGATAATTTAGAAATCAAAGCTAAATTTTCGACCTCAGATATTGCATTTCTGATCTACCTTTGTGATTGGTTCACTCAATCTCGGTTATCAGCTCTTATTGTTTACTCAACAAAATTTCGCGTTTCTGATTGGTCAATAATGCCACTGGTTCTCCAGTGCAAAAAGAGGTTATAGAGTGCAATACGGAAGTTGATATGGAAACAAAGCAATGGCGTGATTTTGTTCAGTGTATAAAAAATAAAAAATCGTATGAACTTGCTCGTGCATTTCGTAATTTTATGGTTACTCGTGATGCTTTGAAAGTGCTCAAATTATACACGCGCATGGCTGGTGCAATTTTGAGAACTTGTACCCATAAATTACGAAATGCTCTCGCGTACTTACGATTTCCTGTACATTTACTCTAACGACCTTATATGGAAACTGATTACACTGGTCGTTTTGTAAAAACTGAAACAACTCCTGCTATTCTGTATTTAAACGGTGCAGACTTAAATGACAATTTAATAAAACAATTATTCCATTCGCGCTTGTTGGATATGAGACTGGTTATAGCCAAATCGGCGCTACGCGCCTCGTTGGCTATTTACCATCTCAGATCAAACACGAGCTCATGGCTGCTCATGGAATAAATACATCTAATCAATAAAGGGCAAAATTACTGAGCACTGATTGGCTGAGACAGAGGGCATTTCAATGATTGGTTAATCCGTTGCATAGCAACGTATAAATTTTGCCCTTTATTGATAAACAAGTAATTGCATGAGTCCTCGTACTATTAAGGATTAATTGCACTTGTGTTTTGGAAAATTTCCAAAACACTCGTGCAATTAATCCTGAACCCTTTGATTACTATCTGGCCAAATACGTCCAGCTTTATCCACGGTCCCATCTACCCCTTGTGACGTCATCACTTTTAACGGTCAGGAACAGCTTTGTTCACTAACTTGTGCAGGGAGAAGAGATCTTTCAAACTATACCAGAATGAGCACAATTGAGTCAAGCAAACTGGAGAAACGGCCAAAAAAAACATGTAACACTGACCTGAAAATCTCCATGATAAGCTTGCTCCATTACCCACCTACCTTTCTGAGCACCTAATTCTAAGATGATGAAAGGTTTCTCAGAAACTCTTCCCACCAAAATAAAGCCTACCAAATGCCCAGCAAGTTAAAAAAAAAATGAGGCAAAGAAAGCGAAAAGAGAGGGAAGGAGAGAAAGCGAAAAGTGAAAGTCGAAAACTCGGCCCCATGCGATGACCTATACTTATCATATGGTCCGTACGGCCCCGCGCGCGCTTTCATTGTAAAATTATTGGGAAAATGCCCGTATGAGGGCATGAGCCGTACGGCCGTGCTGGGAACACATACTGCTCAGCGCGATGCAATTTTAGAGGATTTCGTTGCTTTTTAACATTCAAGTTATTTACAGCCAGAAAAGTAAATGCAAACAACATTTTAGATAAATTTTCTGTGCAAATTTTTGTTACTTGTTTTGTCCAAACTTCATATTCTGAGTGCTCATGAATAGTGTAAAGAGCCCATATGATAAAATGATTATTGACTGAGTTTAGGTCGGGCCGGACAGGAAAATATTTGGCCGCTGCGCTCGGTCCGTACACCATGACCCCGGGCCAAATATATTTCCCGTCCGGCTCTCCCACTCAGTCAATAAGTACATATTATTCGAGGGTTTAACATATAATACGCGCGGATATTTTGCGAGTTGCGTACTATTTTTCCGAGCCCCGCAGGGGCGAGGAAAAATACGAGCAATGAGCAAAATGTCTGCGGGTATTATATGTTAAACCATCGAATAAGAGATTTATTATTCCACTACAAAATTGTGTTATTTTGCTTCAATTTTATTTGGTGAGAGTGTTAAAAAAAGAAGCATCATCTGTCCTTCAGGGCGCGTGCGAACGATGTAAACAGCACAAAAGCCAGTCAAATGTCCTTATTTGATGAGATAAACGAAAAGACGAGTGACAAGCGATCACAAGCCAAATTCTCTAAACTCTCAGTCTTTGCATCATGTTGAAAACAATAGGCCTTATTCACGATAGCCGCCATGTTGGCTTTCATATTATCATGCAAATTAGCCATGCGTTATGCTGGGGGGCAAACATTGAAAACAAAAACAAATTGTGGAAAACCGGCTCAACGAAATATTGAAATAACAGTGCAAAAGTCCATTTTAGTATTTAGAATTAAGTACCTTTTATAAACTGTTTTTATCTTTTGATTGTTATCTGCTCATTTTTCACTAAAAAAACGTCCTTTTATTAAACTTTTTTTATCTTTTGATTGCCTTTGACATTTCAGTTGACTTTCACTAAAAAAACGTCGAAGTAACTTGTGTAATGATTGTATTTTACAGCTTAGGTGATAAACATTCAATGAACGTGAAAAAAATCATCTGTGTGGCTAAGGTGTTCGTTATAACCTCTCGAACTTGTGTTGTTTGCCCCCTAAGAAGTGTGTGGTTAATTTGCATGATAATAGCAAATCCAACATGGCGGCCATCGTGAATAAGGTCTATTTCTTTCATTGAAAAACTCCCGTTCCGTCCGTATTTGCTTTGTTCTAAACCGGTCAAACCGGAACACTTCAGTGTATTACCGTCTCGTATTTTGCGCGTTCTCTTGACCAAATATGGTAAAATAGCGTAATAGTGGAATAATAATTGTTAATTATCGCTAAAATTATCTCGGTTATCCCTTATCCCTATAACTATTTCGTCAGTTATCCCTTATAGGGCTATCTAAGAATTTTTTACATCTATCGTGCTTAAAAACTAAAAAAAAAAAACTTTGTGGCGAGAGAGTTCTTAGTGGTGAAATAATTGCTACGTTTTTGCCGTTGAGTGTACTATTTTTCTTGTTGTCATATTTTGCGAGTGGTGGGTCTTAAACACAGGTCTGGTCACAAGTCAAATCGTCTCAGTCAGTTCACAAATGGAGCCGTTCACATCAGTTAATTCTTTTGGTTCTGCTGTAAATTACAAATACAAACAACAAAATTCTTTCTTCATCTTATTTGTTTGAAACAACTTGTTTATGAATTTCGCCATGAGCCCGGGAAGTCTTTCAACACGTGAGCAGTATTCTAGATACTTCCATAATCCTCTTTGAAATTATTGATTATCAAGGAAGTCATCTTCTTAGAAATTACTTTTTATTTAACTTGCTCTCTTGCGCTTCGCTGGAAGAGTTTTAAACTACTTTACCAGTTACGGAATTTGCCTTTGCAAAAACAACAAGAAACTATTTCAAAAAAAGAAATAGTGTTTCGTTTCCTGAATGGTAAGGGCAGGAGAAATAATAAAACAATGTAGTGTGGGTCATTTCGCTTCGTCTATTGAAAATGTCTCGAGAAATAAAGATAGAAATGTGGACGCAAAAACTATGAACGGTGAGAAGCCTGTCAAGGAACATTAACCATTAACGAGAAGCACAGCTACTTGTTTATTTGCGCAAAGGCAGCGAAGCAGAAAGTCTACTAATACCTATTTTACCTTCAACTGCATAACATTTCAAACTCCGTTTTTCGCGAATCTTCTATTCTTGTGTTACATGCGAACCTCGGCAGATACTAGCTTTACAATAACTGGTTCCTGGTTAACCCAATTTATTAGTAAGACTCACCACTGAGTGCGAAGATTGTTTCCATTCAGTCATTGACACGAATAAAGATAACTTTGGATTTTTCAACAATATATCGCTCCAATCTAACCCAAAATCATTCAGATGGTCAAAACTTTATATTTATGACCCATTTTCTTCGCTTTTGTGTTTTTCAGCATTATTTGGTGCTATACATCAGGTTCACGTGTTTGCATCTCATAGATGTTTAGATTTTCAACTGCGATCTCTGTTTTGATTGGCCACTCTACACCACTGTGTGAATAGTTCACCCTGAAATTAAAATAGATACCGGTACGTTTCGTTTCTGAGGAAACTTTGTTCAACTCAAAATTACAATTTTGTCGAGCTCTGATTGGCTTATTTGCTTGGTTGTGATTGGTCATCTAATTTATTCGGCGTAATTTTTGACAAACTTGGACTTTGAGCGGCTTAGCAACCTCTCGTGCAACTATTACGTGACAATACAACTCTCCTTCTCGCGAAGACAGGGAACACTTTCCCATATTTTTCAGGAATTTACGAAAATGTTGCGCTGTGGATGCCTTAGATTATCCCAGGGCCTTGCTTACTTTCCTAAAGGAAGATCTGGCCAACTGTTTTCAGAATCTTTGAGGCTTTGTCGGTAAGTAATACAATTTCGAACTACATTCGCCATTTTGTTTATTCGAATTCTTCAGAATTCAAGCTTTGTACCGGTTTCCGAATTAATCTACGATTGTTTTTCACAATTGCTGATTCTTTTATTATACTTTTCCGTCTCATATTGGTAGATCATTCAAAAACCGTTGTCTGAATTGAATTGTGCTTGAATATTGGTAGCTATAGTTTATTAAGCGAGCGTTTAAAGTTCATTTTGATATTCTTCTCCTTGTAACTTCTTGTAGATCGAAAACAAGATCAAATACTTGTAAAAGGTTCTGTAAAGTCGCGTATTAGATGCTGGTTTTGATTAGCTAACTCGCTTTATGCCGAGTTCCCCAGTTAAATTTTCTTCATCAAATGCCGGCCTTAAAACGTAACAACGAGTTGGGGGCGTGTAGAAGGTAGGGCAGTAGACATCAAACAACTTTATGAAAGCTTTGCGCATCTCTCCTGTCCATAGTCTTTTATATTCACTAAATATTTTTCCTGTGTAACCCAGACTTTAGCACATTTACAACTATTCTTACATTCGTTTGATCCAAATGCAGATGTGAGTTGATATGCATTACGTCATTTGCACGGCCTACCGTCAGACGTCATCACGGGGGTTAAAGTATTTCCTGAAGAAACTTCAACATTGTTACGTAATAAATGAGTTTCAAAACACCTTAAAATTTGCTCTGAGATATAAAGCAAAGCATAAGCAAAAAAGAGATGAAGAAGATGAAAAACTGAATTTATTTTGATTGCCTTGAATTGACCTAAAAATACAAGCAGACTTTATTTCACAAGTTTGTGTCGTCCAATTGTAGATTGTGTGAAAATACCCAAGACAGTGTTTTCCTTTAAAATTGGATAGTTTCATGTTCTTTCATCCTCTTATTAAAGAACAATTCTAATCTGTTGAGTATTCCAAGATCTTTATTGGAAAAAGAAAATAATTGAACAATCCAACAAAGTCTATATATTTTTAGCAAAGATCTTGCATGCAATCTGTAATGTGAAACTAGTCAGAATCTATAAATATTTGTGATAGTTTTTACACCTTTTAAGCTATTAAAGCTCATACAATAATTATTTAATTAATAATACATGTACACTGTATTGTCTTATTTTGATTTTCCTGATCTGGAAGACTTACACAATGTACATCCTGACAGCTTTAGATTATTGGGTTTTCTCTCTTGGTGCATAAAATATTTTCTTTCTCATTTTCCTTTGCAGTATTGTGGCTGTCAGCTCGCAGAACACAAGACATGGATATGCAACAAGTGCGCAGGTGTGTATTTACATAAGTACATGTGCATAAAAGTAATAATTAATTCTGATTTGGGATTTCCCAGAATCAGATGCTGAATTACAGTTTGTGTAAATCTCTTCTTATGTCTTTATGATTTATGTCCAGCTTTAACAGTCATCGCTTCAAGCAAATTTTCAACCTGTTTCTTTTCAATAAATATTATATTGGCTGATGCAATGGCGGGTTTGTTGTGGTATAAAAGCAATGCCCTAATCAGTAGTAATTGTTCACCATTTTGTTTCAACACATTATGGGAGATAATTAGACCGTGACATTTGTTTCCTTTTTCTTTACACCTTTGTTGCGGTTTTTCGTCCTACCTTCTTGGTACACATACAATGTAATTCAGCAGCAAATGTGATGGATGAAGATAATGGTTTTTCTGTGACCAAATTCACTATTTTCTCAAATCCAATAATACATCTTGTTTACCCTCCAAAATTTTGTATACTCATTGTTTGCAATTTCTCCTGGGACATGAAGATATCCCATGAAAAATTGAAAGCAATGCCTTTGCAAGATTTTGGGCGGTAACAATGTGTATTATGGGATTCGAGAAAGTAGAGAATGACAGTCTACTTAGATGTACATAGCTGTATACTGTACAGTCAACTTGCATTGGTTATTCTAATGGCAGACTGTTAAGATTCCAGTTGGCGTTGTCGCCTTTTTACATACCCACAACATAATTCGAAGGTGCCATAACAAACGCTAAAAGCATTGAAAAGGAACTGCCATAGTTTTTCGGTTATAAGGCGCACCATTTTTTCTCAAAGAAATTGCTTGTTGGCCCCAGATGTGAGCTAAACTCAAGATGCATCTTAGAGCCGAGTATCTTTTTGCAACAAAACTCGTTCAGGGATGCTTCTTTGATCCTCTGCCACCATCTTGTGTGTTAAACTCGTCCCAGTCTTCCCTTTACTGGGATTCCAAAATGGTGGCCTCACACCAACGTTTGTGATGATGGTCTTCAATTCTTAGTGTTGTACGTCAAAAACACCTTCAAGAAAGTACTAATAACAGCAGGCTTTAAAGGTCTTTCTCTAAATTCTCATTAAATTTCCTGCTGCTGCAGTTCTTGACTGTACACTACAATCTTCAGTTGAGACAGCATATTAACTGGCAATGAGTTGAACCAAATTCCTCTATACAAGTGCGCCTTGTATCCAAAAAACTACAGTGGTTTGCATGCAACATGTTGGTTTTTTTCAAAGGCATTTACTCTTCATTCTCTCTGCGTTGTCAATGTGTTTGATGGTTCTCATATCTTTGAGTGGTACTGTAACTTAGAAAGTTATGATTACCCAAGGGTTTCAATTGGCACTTCTATCTAGTGTGGGTATCAAATTTATTCAGGTTGTGGAATGCTCATCCTATATGGCTTCATAAATATAGGTTTGATTTTGCATTGTAGCCTGCAGAGACCAAGTCGTTTGTCATGGGTTTATTTCGAGGTGATCCAAAAATGCAGCAAGTCTTTCCTTTCCCAGAAGGTAAAATAATTCTGATTCTTTATCAAATTGTTTGTTCAAGCTAGTCACATGTCCACCCAAATGAGGGCTGTACATACATGTACACTTTAGTTACTCTACAGTAAATCCCAAACTGGCAAAATGGCAACTGCTAACCTTTTTATTCTAAAAAAGCGATGCAGTGAAACATACCTGTATTCCCAAATTTGCAGATATTTTTTGTGACAAAAGGGAAAAACGTCTGAATTAGTCTCAAAGCCTTGTCTTGACTCACAGTGCTGTTGTGATCTACTGTACTACTGCGACTAGCCAATCCCACACCACCATGCACTTCCACTACAGCCACCCCTAGCCCATCACTATGTGTATCACTATGCCACCAACAATAATAACATAATAACGAAAAAATTGACAACTGCAGTGTGTCAAATTGACAAAACAATAAATTTGATGTGAATACATGTAAACCAATCAGAAATTACTTGATGTACATAATATCAAAATCAGAGAAATTCCTGATCAGCTTTTGGTGGAGCCAGACTGTTTTAATTTTAACTTTTATATTTTTGGGCACAGTTTTGAATGAGGAACAAGAGGAAACATTACGAGCATATGTTGATCCTGTGTCAAAGTTCTTTGAGGTTAGATTTTGACTTCCGTTTTTTTCTTTAGATTTTGATCAAATAATAAACAGGAATAATCTGGGTCAAATAGATCCATTTTTCATGTTTTGGAGGTGTTTCTATTGCAATATTTTCTAGTAACAGTAGGTCCAGGTGCATGTATAATGTAAAGCCCTGTTTATATGGAGAAAAGTGTTCCCAGGCAGAAGGGTCACTCACCTAACTGAGCTACCCTGGGTGAGCCAATTTTTCCTACTTGTACATTTTCTTATAAAATGTAGCGAACTGTTTACATGGGAAAAAAATACATTAAGTGGCTGGGCTAGAAGGATGACCCACCTAGCCTGGTCACCCTTTTTCAGCGGTAGGGTCACCGTCCTAGCAGGGCCAACTTTTTTCCATGTAAACACTTTCAATTGGCTCGCCTCAGTCAAGGCAAGCTCATGAGAGCATGCACAAGCGCTGTCTTCCCAGCCCCCTGATGATCGAAACTGAGGTGGGCAGCTCTTGACACAGGCAAAAAGGTGAATTCTTTTCTCATTTAACACTGGCTAAAGTTGACTCAGCTGAGAGAGTGACCCTCTTTATTACTTGAGGCTGGCTAACTGTCTACTTTTGCAGGACCTGGCCTAATTTCAAGTTTCATGTTAATGTGTCATTTGAAACCTAGAATGATAAATATCCTATGCTGTAGCTTAAAGGGTGGTTCACATTTGCATAGAATCTATTATAAATTTTGTGTTACAGGAAACTACTGTAACAAGTACTCGATTGAGTAAATATGCCGTGCTCAAATTAAATTTAGTGCCTGACAAATAATGGTTAAAGTAGAATTTAATTTATAACTTTTGGTTGAATGTTATGAGAGTAGACGTACATGTATTTGTAAATCTAGGCAAATGTTTTTTTTTTGTAAAAAGGGTGTATGGCGTGATTATAATCAATAAGTTTACAATGTATTTAAAAAGGGAGGCACAGTAATTGAAATTGATCTTTAACAGCTTTCTACTTTGCGGCCCTCAAGCAACATCATCGCGTCATGATTGTATCATTGATCAAATTACTTGACTGCGTTATGATTGATTCATTTCATGCAGGAGTGCAATGATGCAGGAAAGAATGATTCATCAGAAACGCTTGATGAAGAGACAATGGCAGGCCTTAAAGAAATGGGAGCTTTTGGTTTGCAGGTACTGTACCATGCACCTCAGATTAGAGTGGCTTGCAATACATTGTAGATTTGTTTCTCTCTTTTGGTTTTGGGAAAAGATGAACTTCATACATGTACATGTACATTAAATTTTGTACTCTGTGTTCAGTGAGGTGCTTCAGTAGTGGTGGCTGGTGTTTTCAGTATTTTCAAATGATGGTGTGTGTTCAGGAATCCTCAACTTTGCTTGAGGCTTGGTTTAAAGGAGCTCCTTTACATGCACAATTGCAGGACAAAAAAATGACTCTGTGCTGAATGGTTCTACAGTGTGTAAGAAATTTTCCAAAGAAGACATCCCTCATTTACAGTACTATTAATTAAATTAAAAACACTATTACCCTCTGGATGTACAAAATTTTGTACTGCAATTAGTTGTTATGTTCATACCAACTTGTTGGCTTTTGTTGTGATGCAGGTACCAACAGATTTAGGTGGAATTGGTCTTACAAACACCCAGGTGTGCTTTTTTCATACAGTTTATCAGTGTTGTACTATGAGTGCTTGAACCTGAAATAAAAACAAAAAATTTTTACAAACTGTGAATTTTGGGAACTGTGAAATTAGGAGTTGGCTATTCATAATAATAATAATAATAATAATAATAATAATAATAATAATAATAATAATAATAATAATAATAATAATAATAATAATAATAATTTAGCTTTTAGGTAGCTTTGGCATGTACAATGTAAATTAAACAAGCGTTGTCATGGATCAAATTGTCACTCAGTAACTTTATGTCTTGCCTAGGCTCTCTTATTTCCGGTCCTGCTAAGACTGGGTTTAATGTCCATTTACTCTTATATTAGCTCGGATTATTCTAGACTTATTGGTTCTATTGAGTTATTATCTTATCCTTATTTTAACAGCTGGGTGTCTTGCAGACTTAACCCATTGACTCCTAAACCACTCTCACGCCCCCCCCCCCCTCCCTTGGCCATTGACAAGTAAAATCATTCTAGCTTTAGATAGAGTCAAATTTATTATGTCTCACTCCCAGGGGTCAATATGGCTTAATTTAGTTTAATATAACATTGTATTTTGCAATTTTTAAAACAGGTTAATTAAATAATATAGATTTTAGATTACATGTACAACACAAATTAATTTTTGTCATTTACCATTACCTGGATGAACATTTTTAAGTATATTTTTTACATGCACTACCCTATTGATAAAATAGTGCATTACCACTACACTACACTACACTACACTACTACAACTGTACATGCATATAATACACTGCATCACCCTACATTGCTCCTACAGAGTGCATATGTTGCCGGTAAAACCTGTTTTCAGGTTGAATCCGTTTTAACCCAGGGGCTTGGTGATCCTTATTTTACCTAGTAGGTCCAATATGCTCTCGGATGGATTGAAGAAAGTTATTGGAGTCTGAATTAAGCATAGAGAAAAATTAGGCTAGGGTTAGAATTACATGTAGTTTTAGTTATTTTGCATAGATATCAATTGAGCCATTATAGAAAAGAAGGTAATGAAAAGAACTCTGTTGGTTTGAGCGTGTTCGTCGCTGTAGTGTAGAGATGAAAACACAGGGCTTAAGATCTGAAAGGTGCGGGTTCAAGTACTGGTAAGTGCGTAGTAGAATTCTTTGTTCCCTTACTGTGTTGTAATGTTGAAACTGAATTTAAAAGCGTGTGAATGCAAAAACCGAAAAGATGATACCAAACATTTAGAAAATGTGTTGAAATGCTGAAGACAGAGCTTGAGGAGGGGAGGTATACATGTAGGTGTTTTCAATCCCTTTTTACAGGGTTCTAAGCTGGGTTGAGTGCATATGAAACCTATGTAAAATGCGGATCACGAATTTAACCAAGGTAAAAACGGATTCAACCTGAGAATGGATTTTATCTGCAACATTATACACTTCCATGGCAACTCTTATTATGTAGTTCTACAAACATGTACCTTACCAAATCCAATGCAAAGTTTACTGATAAAATAATAGACAAGATACTTTGATCAACTTGATCAAATTGCAGTAATGTTACATTTATTGGCATTTGTTTGTTTTGTACATGTAGGTGACTGTAAATACTATTATTAATTTCATGGATCATAATTAAAGTCCTGTCTGACTGATACCCTGCAATAATTAGTCATTTGTGTGCTTGGAATTGTTCATTCTTTTTTTAGTACGCTCGACTTGTGGAGATTGTCGGTGCACATGACCTTGCTGTCGGTATCATTCTTGGGGCCCATCAATCAATTGGCTTTAAAGGAATTCTTCTGCATGGAAACAAGGTTAGTTGATGTACACTGTAATGAAGGTCATACAGTACAAAATAGTATATATGTAGTTTGTGGAACACCATGGTTTACAGATATTTATTTAATTTGACTTTCCAATTATTACGATAGCAGTCAGATGAAAAGTAAAATGCTTTATAAAAAATGTTAAACTGTTTTCTTTTCTTTTGTTTTTGTTTCAAGGAACAAAGAGAGAAATATTTACCATTGGTAAGAAACTCATTGTTAATAATTTTGCCCACCTTTTGTTTATGTACATGTATAAATGTTTTTCTCACCCATGTTTGAAAAAAATGTGAGCTGCAACAGCCCTATAATAGATTATTAGTACACTTTCTAAAGAATACCTGCATGTAATATACAATTTTTTAAAATTAGAGTGAAAAAATAAAACTTATGCAAAATGAGGAAATGACCACACTCCCCAAAATCTCTGTTTTTTTTTACCTTTGTAAGTCTAACACTTACAAATGTACAGACCAATAAATTAACTTTGTGTTTTAGCTTTGTTGTAAAAATAATGCTCTTAGTCATCTTGTTAACTTTTTTGTTTAAATAATAATGATTATTAATATTTATTATTAATTATGAATAATAATGATTAATTATTAAGCCACCTTCACTCTGCTCCTCTTCTCTCTTTTCTCCTCTTTATTTCTCTCTGAATGTGCTGTACTTTGTCTTGTAGGTGGCATCATGCCAAAAGATGGCTGCCTTTTGTCTCACAGAGCCAAGTAGTGGATCTGATGCTGGGGTATGTAAACTGTCAGATTAAAATAATAAACTGGTACTTCACTTTGGAAAGAGACCTTCACAAAGTCACAAAAATGTGCATGTCATTTTCACCTCATGAGAATTAACAAATTAACAATTGATGTAATTTATTTATCTATCTCTGTCATTATTTTTTTTTTTATGTACACTTACTGGTAGCTTTACAAAACCTTTTTTCCCTACAGCAAAGGCTGAATTATTAATTTTGGATCCCATATTAAGCTGGAATGGGATACACATGTAATGTACAGTACATCTTAACTTGATTGATTAACGTAAGTGCATTCATTGAGATTAGGATTGTATTTTTTGATTTGAAAAAACTAAGTGGATTAATTTGTAATTGGCTATAAAATACACTGTTTAATGCTGTAATTTTGGTAATATCCCTTGTCAAAAATGTGCCAGCACATATGACATATGACTAGCTAATTAATTCATGACCAAGCCTCTCAAATTTGTAAATTAAATTTTTAACATGAGCTAAATCCCAAAGGAGCAAACTTTTAAAGAAAACCCTCGTGTGAACAGCACAGATGGATGTAAACAATTTTGGGCAAAAATGGTGGTGAATTTTGAGCATATTATGCCATAATCATGGGTATATAAATGCCTATTGCTGTTGTCTGATGATGTGATGTTTCTTTTGCACAGTCCATCCGCACACGAGCTGAACTAAGCAAGGATGGGAAACACTACATTTTGGATGGCGGCAAGCTCTGGTGAGAGAAAATAAATGATAGTTCTGGCTGATGTTTTATAGATTAAAGACTGCAGTAATATTGTTGTTTGGCTGTTGTTATTTAGCAAGGGGAAGCCCAGGTATTGAAAGGAAATTGGCCCAAATACAGCTGTTTCTCTGTTGTTAAACTGTAAGAATGAAACACTTGCAAACCTGCTTTCCACTTGTAAGAAATTGGAAAAAATGCTTAGAGACTGGGGAACATAGCAGATTTTTTGTTTTTGTTTTTTTTGTTTACTTCTTTTGCACTTCCTCACAGCATTTTTCAGTCTGGGAAAGAATTAATTCAGCATCAAACTTAAAGACCAATGGAAAATAAAGTTTCAAATACAGTGCAAATCAGGGCAGGTACATACATGTACATGCTTAGGTGGCTAGAAGATGCTTAACATGGATACCAGATTGACAAGTGAGTCTTCTTTCTGCTCTTTCTACAGGATCAGCAACGGCGGATTAGCAGACATTTTCACTGTTTTTGCTCAGGTACATACGAGACAATTTTCTCTCTATATTCCTTCCTTTTAAACTGTGTGAATTGTGTTGAATCACAAGGATACCAATTAAATGGACACAAGATCCATCGAAACATGATTGGAGTGGAGATTGAGGGCCTTTTGACATTAAAGCTGATTAGTAACAGGAGTCATGGTGGCCTCATGGTTGGTGCGCTTGACTCCGGATCGAGTGGTCCGGGTTGGGGTCCTGGGCGGGGACATTGTGTTGTGTTCTTAACACTTTAGTCTCACAGTGCCTCTCTCCACCCAAGTGTATAAATGTGTACTGGCGAATTTAATGCTGGGGCTAACCCTGTGATGGATTAGCATCCCCTCCATGGGGAGCAGAAAATACTCCTAGTCGCTTCATGCTACAGTAACCGGAGATAAGGGCCGGCCTGATGGGCCTTCTAGGCTGGTAGCAGACTTTAGTAATGGCAAAACATTAAGTTTTATAGAGGTAAACAACCTCTTCTCAAATGAACTGTCAAAAGTCACATCCAAACTCAACAGCGAAAGCATGAAGATGCACACAGTACACTGTACATCAACATGAAGAGGAATGTTCAGCAAGTACATTTAAATATGGCAGGAGAAAAATGTTAAATTTGCACCTTTTTGACTTGCAACAGTTCTTTGCAAAAAGTAAGGCACATTTGGTCAAAATTTAATGTACATGTAAACTAATGAGCAAAAGAAGAAAAGAAGCATCAAGATATCATATTCATAAAGCCCTTTAACTTAGATATCATAAGATTGCTTTTAGTCTCCTCTGGACCAAGGCTCAATGTCCTCCTTCCCCCACGTGGGTTGGCACAAGGAATGCAGGCTTTCACAAGAATGGAAATCGAGCCCATTCCGGACCATAAGATGTTTATTCACTTTCATCAGAATGATGTTATGTTTGTCTTTTTCAGACTCCAGTTAAAGACGAAAAAACAGGTGAAATAAAGGATAAAGTGACTGCATTTATTGTTGAGAGAGGCTTTGGAGGAGTTACAAGGTACAGTTGGAAGAGAGATATTTTCAATGATACTTGGAAAAAAACGATTGCCCCTTTGTAGGAGTCGAACCGAAGACCTTCCGATTACTACTTTGGATGCTCTACCACTGAGCTATAGGAGACTCTTGGGAGGCAGGCCATTAAACTAGGTTCATTTGACAACTGTCCCTCTCTACTGCTAGAAAGTCCCAAAACTTTTCGAGGATATTTTAGGTGACATAAAACGCTTTGTGCCTTCAAAAGGAAAACGTTTCTAGTCATGAAACTTTGCAATAGCCTCTTTCCAAGTTGCTGCGTGCCTCAATTTCAAACCGAGTCCTGCTGCACAACCATTCAAGTGGAAATGAGTTACATGTACATAATCTTATGCAAATCAAACTGATTTCCCTCTCAATAGCAGAGCACTAAGACGCACTTCGAAACTGAGACAAACAGCAACTTGGAAATGGCCCATTGTTTTGTTTTCACTGGTGACCTCCAAAACATGTTCAAGGAAATTGTTCAATGAGCAATTTTTCTGAATTTCTTTTGGGGCTTTTGAGAAACAGGCCCCAGGTGACATTGTCTTGCAGCTATACTGTGTCAGCAATGGCAGCAAGCGCATGTATAGGAGTTCTGTTGTAGTTTTTCCTTTTCTGTTGCTGTTGGTGTAGTGATTTTGTGTGTGTTTATTTCAATAATATTGAGTCCTTTGTTTGTAGTGGTCCACCAGAGAAAAAAATGGGAATTAAGGCTTCGAACACGGCAGAGGCAAGTGAAACGAATCCCATGCCTTGAGGCTGGTGGTATACACATACATGTACCACGTGAGCATAAGCATAAGCAAGCACATTAACTTGTCATCTTGCTAATTAGTGCCCTTTGTTCAAAAGGTACCAATAATTTGTCAAAACACTACTGCGTCTATGTATGTTGTTTGCGCTTATGCTTGGGTTGTACGTGTAAACCATCCCTTAGTGGTTGACATGAGGGAGAAGTAGAACGCTTCAAACAGTAATGCATATAATAGCTCTATGCTATGAACGTGCAAAGCACTTGCATTACAGAGTGCTTTGCACATGCAAAGCATTCAGAGCCTGCTCAGTCTGGGAACATATGTGCACGTTTTGCACTTGTGATCGCTATTCTTTTTCAACAACTTAAAATCCTGCACTCACTGGTTGGTTACTATCTTCAAAGTAAATGTTTCATTCTTCATTTTTCCTCTTGGGGGGGGGGGGGGGGGGGGGGGGGGGGGGGGGGGGGGGGGGGGGGGGGGGGGGGGGGGGGGGGGGGGGGGGGGGGGGGGGGGGGGGGGGGGGGGGGGGGGGGGGGGGGGGGGGGGGGGGGGGGGGGGGGGGGGGGGGGGGGGGGGGGGGGGGGGGGGGGGGGGGGGGGGGGGGGGGGGGGGGGGGGGGGGGGGGGGGGGGGGGGGGGGGGGGGGGGGGGGGGGGGGGGGGGGGGGTTCAACTTTAAATATTGCCTTGTTACAATGTATGTGTAATTTTCCTGAAGAACCATCATGCTCCATATTTCAAGCATTAATATTTTTTCTAAAGTGTTGCCTTTAGTCTCTTCTAATGTTTTTCTTGGTCCGTTTTGTTGCTTTTGGTTTATTTACATGTAGCTTCACTCTCATGAGTTAACCTGATTTTGTATAATGCCTTGTACTGACTTCCGGTTTCCTCGCTCTTAAACTATTTATGTATTTGTAATCATGTTTTGTGTAGTCTGTCAGTTTTATGTAATGTGACGAATTGCAAATAATTATGAAGAAGCAACACATAAAGTCACTATTTTTCATTTTCCATTTTACATTTCCTGATCACTCTTTTGTTTCAGGTTAATTTTGATAATGTTCCCATACCAGTGGAAAACGTTCTTGGAGGTATGTATGGCATAAGGAAAGGAACACAACTTTATTTAAGTGGCAAGTCGTTCCAGCACTGGAACACTAATTGGGGACACCATAAACTGTAATCAACAAATCAGCGCAAATCAAATCAAATGTTGGTTTTTGAGGAGAGGGGAGTATCCAGAGAAAAGCCTCTCGGTGCAGAGTAGAGAACCAACAAACTCAACCCACACATGATGTGGTGTCTGGGAATCGAAGCCAGGCCACATTGGTGGGAGGCGAGTGCTCTCACCACTGCACTATCCCTGCATCCCCAGTACATTTTATTATAATTATGGATTTACGGATTTTTCAGTTCCACCACAAACACACAAAAATACTATAATGACAAGCTAGTTGCTTGGCAATGGGCAAAAGTACAACTGAAAAATCAGAGTCCTGGGCAGGAATCGAACCTGTGACCTCGGTAACACTGGTCAGCAGTCGGATGCTCTACCCATTGCCAAGCAACAGTTCATCATCCGTCCTACGGGCACATTTTAAAGTGGTACTATGATAAAAAAAAGCACTTCCTTTTTTATTCAGATTTTGAAAGTGTGTTTGCTTAACACCTGCCAGCAAAATATTGGGCTTTGATTTTTATCCAAAGGCTGTTTACTTTTTGTGCGTAAGTTTTGCATTTTATGCAAAACTGCACCTCAGAGGGTTGGATCTAGGGAAAAGTGATGTCATTCACTCAATAGCTTAAAATTTCAGGGTGTAAATGCAGTTTATTATGTATGCAAAACACTAGTTTACAAATCTGAAAGCCCCAAACTCCAGTGCTGCTTATTAATTCAGTCATGTACAAACACATTGCATTCTTAACTACTGGCGAGTCTTTGACGTTATTTTCTCCTCAACCCAGCTCTCTCAAGATTTTAAAGTTATTAATGGCGGACCATTAAATTCTTGGTTTGCACTCAGGTGATCAGACAAAACAAAAGCAAAATGTCGCTCGCATTTTGCATAATAATAGTGCCAAATTCCCAAAAGACAAATTACGCTATTGTTCAGTACACCAACATGGCTGCCAATGACATCATGTGCAAGCCAAGGATATGAAAATTTCAGTTAAAATAAACAAGTGTCTTTCTGAAATTATAAGGATAAAACTTAGGTTACTTTGTGTTTAGTTAACATAGTTTTGAAATCCAAAGAAAAAAAAAAGATTTGATTTTTTGACCATAGTACCACTTTTGCAATTACTTTGATATCAGTATTGTAGCGCTGGCTCTTTTGTAGGTGTTGGAAACGGATTCAAAGTAGCCATGCATGTTCTTAACAACGGAAGGTTTGGAATGGCCGCTGCGCTGTCTGGAACGATGAAAGGGCTTATAGCCAAAGCTGTGAGTAGTTAATCGTGATTCTTTTTTCCCTTGTATCTATGTATTGTTTAAAGCTGACATTGTAAATCCATGTTTAAACAAAAAACAAGGCCCTCTAGTGTCTCATCCCATCGTTAATTAAGCCATACATGTCCAATACCATCATGGTACTTTGCATAAACTTCACAATGTGTCACCCTATTAAGCATAAGAACTTCATGTCAATTTTTTCTTCCTTGCTCCTTTACATGAAGTCCTTGGGCACAGTTCTCTAAATGATCTGTAATCGCAAATTCAAAGGATATTGCGATGTAGCAAATAATTCAAAGATTAGATCAGGGGAACCCAACGAGAAGATAGTTCAAAAACACTTAAACATAGCGTTGTTAAACGTATTTGGGTATTTAAACGGTAGATATAGGCATATTTTTATCCCCTAAAAGTTTTTTATCTGTTCGGATTTCCTAGCTGAAAGTCTAGTGATCCGAAAACTATAGGGATCAAAGCTTACCTTTTCGAAAATTTCAGCCAGAAAAAAGGCTCCCGAAAATTCTAGGTGACCTATTTAGGGTGAAAATCCGTTGAAAGTGGGTAATTATACCATTTTTTCAGATGTTCGAAAATCCTAGGAGAGGCAGGCAAGCAAGAAATTTTAGAACAAATGTTCCGAAAATTCTAGATCTCAAATCGTCTTCCGAACAGATATTTTCCGAAAATTGACGTTGGGTGCCCCTGATTAGATCATGTTGAAGAATACATGTAGACAGGGGGCGATTGAACCAACACTTAGGATCGTAAAATAACTGAGAAGAAAGTGCATCTGGGACTCTATACTCTTCTTGGATAAGGACTCCAAATTGTTGGCCAGTTTCACAAGCTTACTGGAAGTTGAAAAACCCACATACTGTTCTCAGTTTTCTCGCTGGGGCTTGAAGTTTCTGCTGTTGTTGTCTATCACTGCATGCCATACCTGTGTGGCTATATTAGTTTGAAAGGCCTCTGATCTAGTGTAATTACAAAAACATCCTGTTTGGTGTATTTGCTGGATGCAGGATCCTCCACCAAGATTAAAACAACCTGAGATTTGTAATTAAGGACTGTAAGATGGTGAAGTGGCATACATTTACAATTATCGTTGAAATCTTTGTTTTTCGTGTCAGGCGGATCATGCTGGTAACAGGGTACAGTTTGGCAGTAAACTGGAGCAGTTTGGAGTTATTCAAGAGAAGTTAGCAAGGATGGCCATGTATCAGTATGTTACAGAGGTAAAACTGTCAAGTAAGATTAATTTTAATTATTATATGTCTGTCAGTACGCGCTATGTGATTAAAATCTGTGTCTAACTTAGCGGGCCGTATTGTATTCTACAGCACAACCCTCTGTACGGCCCGCTAAATTTGAAATTCCGATTAAACATTCTCCAGCATTCGTTTCTGTTACATAAACTAGTAAAACTGTTTGAATCTTGCAAGAATTTGAAACTAGTTCAAAAAGCTTCTTCCGTAAAATGTTCTGAAATTGCTGGCCATAGATGTTTGCTGATTTTTTCACCATACTCCATGAAGACACCCATCTCAGAAAATATATGAAATAAAAAAAAAAACGGTGTTCACCGTCCTTTTTCAGCAGAAAATAGTCATTCCTTGACGGATTGGACTTGGCGTCTATGAAAATCCGCCATTTTATCTATGTGCCCGCGTTACCATGCGCGCCAGTGACGCAAGAAATCATTCGCAGTAGGGTTGTGCAATGCAAAACCAGGGAATCACCTTAAGACGATTTTCTTGTGTCTACGATGTCTGTTTTAATTTTTTTAGGATTTTATTTTATTTTTTATGAGCGCTCAGTAAACAAGCACAGACAATACAGCTCAATAGATTTGAGTTTTCTACCCTGATAGGAGAGATAGAGACTGCTGTATTTGTTATTCGCACTCACATGCAAAGTTTCCGTTCTTTTAGAGTATGGCATACATGTTAAGTGCCAATATGGATCAAGGAGCAATAGATTTCCAACTTGAAGCGGCCATCAGCAAAGTGTATGCCTCGGTAGGTACAATGCAAACACAAAGGAAGTCAGGGCCGTAGCCAGTATGAGGCAAACTGAGGCACTTGCCTCAGTCATTTTTTTCGTGATTCTTTAAAATAAAGGGTGATTCCAGCGTTGTCTTTAAAATCTACTCATCATAAACACCTAGAATCCCTACGTAGAGAATTTAACCATGGACATTGCCTCAGTCATAATTTTTTTCTGGCTACGGCCCTGGAAGTCAAAGGTCAAAGGAAACCTCCACTCTAATAACTTTAAGTCAATGTAAATAATCTTTACAATGTAACTCATGAAAGAAAGAAAGCGAAGAAAGCGTTTGTATCCAATGTATTTGGTTTCCAATTTTCTTGGACACCCCCCATTTTGAATAATGGTGACTTGTAACGGTTGCCCTGCTGATCTCAGGTTAAAGCTCTTTGTGCCAGTACAACAGAGCAACCGTAACACGAAACAAATCATTCAAGATTGCGGCACCGAGGAAATTTCATAGAAGTTAAAATAAGTGATCATAATATTCATATTTCTCTGGCTCAAACACTTGTTTTGAAATAGTTTCTTACAAATCTGATATTAAACAGTATTTCCTACTGTTTAAAATTATTCTGAGGAGGGGAGACGCTGGTCTTTCCCCACCCCTCCCCCTTCCCCTGTCAAACCTCGTGTGATTTCGAAGTCGTTGTCCAGAATTGTTGGAAACTCGATTTTTGTCTTCCCTTTTCAGGAAGCTGCATGGTTTGTGGCTGATGAGTGCATTCAAATTCTGGGTGGCATGGGGTACATGAAGGTAAACATTCAGTTGATAAAATTTTGCGTCATTTGGTGCTGGCGCTTAAATATCGCCATTTTCTATCCCTGCCAATTGACGAAGTTGATGTGTTCAGTTTCAGTTTCAGTTTCAGTTTATTTGTTTTGCCATTTTACACATACCACATATTATTCAAAATAAAATGAGGCAAGGAGACAAAAAAAGCAGTGCTTATAAGCATGTGCCTCCCCATGATAAATGACAAATTACTAGAGATTTGTAGAGGCGAACCGAATAACTTAGAACAACAGTACTGTATAATTTTTCAAAGCGGTTCAAGACTCAAATCCGTGAATTTGATTCGTCAAGTCATTCGGATGTTTACGTGGAGACCACCTCTAATCACGGAGATCCTTTGTTTTCTGTCTTTAGTTCTTTAGGTAATTTTAAACAGCTTTATATTGTATAAGGGTAGTAAAAGACCAGTTACAATTTAATGAAGACTGATTAGTTAACGTTGCTAGCATTTGCGAACAAGTATGGCGCTCCCATAACCTCTCCAACTCTAAAAAACCTGTGTCGGACCTCGACCACAGTTGGTTCCTTTTCGAAACTCCTCAACTGGTCTACGCCCTTAAAAAACCTCTAAGTTCATTGGATTTTTTCATAGACGGGTTTCATTGTTTCCATTCATACCTTTTATCAAATCTCGTGAGGCCTTGCAAATATAGAACTTATGCAAGGACAACGACGACGGCTTCTAGAACGTTGTCTATTTTTCGGCGTTACCGTGATAATTTCGCGATTAGTCCAGTCGGACGGCATGCAAAGTGTGTATCAAGACCTCAGGAATAAAATTGGTGTGAACGGTGATTGAAGGGAAATTTTAAAATTCATGATCGCTGCTCGCGTCCTCCGTATTTGGTCATTCACGTCTTTGTCAGGACGAGAACGGCTGAGAAATGTACCAGAATGTAGAACGCAAGTACGTCGCGTATATTGCCTTAAACCTATTGTTTTGCGGCATTTTCGTAGCTGTCGTCGTCGACTTTGCCTAAGCTCTCCAACAGAGCAGGTCGACACGACGTCACGCGACCTGTGAAGAACATGTTTATAACTACTTGAAATCCTTTTTCGTGGCTTGGTATTAAAATGCCCAACACTGGCGACCGACACTGAGGTGAATAGTGTCGTTTTGGTATACACTAAAACAGTGAGATAATGTACGTTGCATAAGAGATGAATCATGACTTAACTCATTTACCAACGATGACAATATTTTCGGGCGCAAATCCCGCGCGAGTTGCTCGGAGGTAAGTAGCAAAGGATAATCGGAGTTTGAGTAGCCAATCAGAGCGCGCCCTCAACGCTATCCACTGTTTTAGTATATACTAATCTAAGTTATTCGGAGTAAATTAAAATATGTCATTGCTGTTGTTGTTAAATAGTTTCTGTGTTTATTTGCCCCGACCATTTCCTTTTGTAACTCGTGTGGTTTTGTGTCAGGACTGTGGAGCTGAGAGAGTTATGCGGGATCTTAGAATATTCAGAATATTTGAGGGCACCAATGACATTCTGAGATTGTTCGTCTCGTTGACAGGAATCCAGGTGAGTCTGAAAATTGCGACAACAGCTTTTTGGGGGACCACTCTCCACGAGTGGTTACATCGCTTAGTGCTATGTAACCACGTGCATTCGAACAATCATGAAGGCTGATCGATTTGGCCAAAATATTTCGATCCGAATCGATCTGAATCTATACGTTCCAGTTGTATTTTCTGTACATATTTTGCTAATGGTTAGTTTGTGGTGAATCCTATGTCGCTCCAGTCCTTTGTGGGGGCTAACGGCCGATGTAGCGGTTCATTTGAAATGACACTTTTTATCCGTCTGTTATGCGGTTTACAACCTTTCAAGAACGGTTATTTATTTTTTTCTTTAGCACGCGGGTAAACGCCTAACGGAACTTCAAAAGTCGCTAAAGAACCCTGCTGGAAATCTTGGACTGATAATTTCGGAAGGTGTCAAGCGATCTAAGAGGTAAATTAATAGCTACTTTTTTATTAACCGCTGTGGCAAAAGAGCGATTTCACTCACATGACCTGCAGCCATATTGGATTACTGAAACAAAAGGAAGTCTTTGATAAAAGTATAACTCAATTCCCGGAGGATTAGTTTGGTACATCATCATGGCCACCATTCGTTTGTTTTGGAACACGAAAATGGCCGCCGTGACGTCATATGAAAACGCTCAAAACAGTCCTATAAATGTGAGTTTGAAACTTGGCCTTAGCTTCCCGGCGAAAAAATGAATGTTTCAAGATGTTTATTTTAACTGAGTTCCGAGTCGAGAAAAAACCTTGGGTTTTGCCGCTGAAAAGCAGTTTCTTGCATCTTCGATCTTTTTCAAGCTACCGTACAGGCGTGAAGCTTGTACGCGATTTCAAAAGTAAATTTCTCCCTAAAGGTATTTGTATGTGATATCGTGGATAGAATTTACATCAGTTGATGCCTTTGTTCGCTTTCTGTCTCTTTAACTAGGGCCGTTGGAGTTAAATCTGGTCCTTCACTCACAGAACACGTACACGCTGATCTGGCACCTTCCGCTAAACTGGTAAGTTTGAAATGCCGGCGGCAGTTATATCTTTGACCCAGGGCTGACCTGGTTCAACTTTTCTGTTGCACTTGACTGCGAACAAAAGAGGATACCCTGGGAAGTTGGGTGCGCATGTCTGGTGAAAAAAGGGCGATTGTGCAGGACCCCTAAACATCGAGTGATATTGCGCGCAAACATATCGCACGCTTGGCGCCTTCTGTCCCCCTTACGCTTCGACCACCCTCTGTCCCATCTTGTGGCTGACCTTGGACCAAGTGGTAGGCCGGAGTCAAATAAATAACTAGAAATTTGTTATTTAGGTTTCGGAGTCTGCGGGAGATTTTGCTTCAACGGTGGAACAATTGGTCATTCGACATAAAAAGAAAATTGTTGGTAAGTTAGTTCACGTATACGATCGTAACGCTTATGAAAGTCGAAGTAATCGGTAGTTGGCATTAAGACTTAAAAATTCAGGATATTTAGACGATTTTAATGCTCGCATCGCATGTGAAAACCTGCCTTAACCTTTGTTAGTGATGACCCTAACAGGAAGAAACAACATTAATCCTTCTCTTGTGATG
>JALIRR010000839.1:30000-45000 GCA_023091755.1 Montipora sp. Colony 1 RG-2022 | reverse complement strand
GTCTGTTCAGTTATAGATCACAGATGACGTCAAAGTGTGGTAAGAACAAAACCGCCGAATGTGTCACTTATGTTCTCACCACATCTTGACGTCTTACGTGTTCTATTACTGATCATGAAACGCACGAAAGTTTTTGATGATGATGTCAACTATTCGTCTGCCCACTAATAGATCATAGGCGAGAACCAATCAAAATGCGTGCATTATTGAGTTTGCATTTGCAAAGCAACTTCTCCCTTTGGTGAATGGAACCTTTGAAGCCGGGATAACGAAAATGGCCGACCTTTCTCCGTCTACATTAATTCTTAGTGGACTTCATATTCAGATAAATAAGGAGTCTCATCAATACTTTGCACCTGTTAGATAATTTTATTCTCTTTTAAATCCAATTATTGCCGTAATGAGCTTTCTCGAGACAAATATTCTTCATCGTTTGACCTCGGGCTTACAAACGCGCAAAGCACTCATGTAAGCACGAAAGTAGTTGTCGATTGAGGATTGTGCGGCCGTACACTAAAGCCGAATCGAAAGGAAAGAAAGCAACCATCGGTTGTTTATAACGTTTAGTGGAGTTTGGATATAGATAGCCTATCCTCTGGTTGTTTTCGATGTCGAAGTCACTAGTGGTATTTAATTTCCAAAATCTCAACTGGATTTCACCATTGAAACATCAAAAGCGCTCTACCTTCGATGACTCTTCGATGATGCTATTCGTGAAGATTGCCCAGAACTAAGCACGTATCGAGAAATCATGGTTTGCCACAGACTGTCAATATTAATCATGTAAGTGTCAAGTTTTCTGACCTTAAAAGTAAAAACAATTTTGACAATCCGTCTCAGAGAGGATTTATTTCTTTGTAACACGAAAGGTCAGGGGTTGAGAAAACTCCAGCTTTTCGAAAGCCTCCCGGACATTTATACCAATTAATAAGTGTTTTTGTGCTCCCCCACCGAGGAAGCACATATCAGTGGTGATATTTCTGCCCAGGGAAAACATACGTCACTGTGACACCAAAGGTAGAACCGTTTTGTCGGCAAGCCCACATCCGTCTATCACTGGAAAGATTAGCTCGGGACGTTTCATGTGAATGGTTACACCTAGGCTTTTCCCTAAACCCGAAACCCATATATTAAGTTGAAACCACCTTGTAAGACCATTGCAGGAAAGTACTGCTTATAAATTGAAAGAGCTTTAACTGGAATGGTCAAGTATTTACATAAAGACAACAAACTTAGTATAGAAGATGAATCACGAAATTTGACAAAGATCCTGACTAAATGTTACTCCAGCCCAAAGGCTTGATTAACATTTGTAAGAATGTTATTCAAGATATGCAAAGCAAAACTGGAAACAAGTTTATTATTTCGAACTATAATCCTACTGGCGCCACTTTGTCCTTTTTCATTCATAACCTGGATAAGGATTCCGCCTGTTAAATCCGCCCAAAAATGTGCCTGGTTATCCACATCGACAGTGGTTGGCCTTTCATTTTTTAATTATTGTAGTAAAATTTATGAGTTAATTAGCTTTGTTTCCTGGTGTTTTTGAGCAGTTATGGAAATGAAATGTCGACGTTGCAGCTTTCTTTTCATGCTTTTTTCCCCCTTCATGTAAATGTATATTGTCAACGAACTGTCATTCCTTTGAATATCGCGCAGAACAGCTTCTTAGGAATACAGACAGATTAAAACAGTCCTAATCTTAGAGCCTCTGTGCACAATATGTTTTGGACCATATCCCAGTTTATGCTGCTACAAAAGTCTACTTACAATTTATATTAATCTTTGCTCACGAAACAAGAGCTTATCACTCGAAAAGTTAATCCCTCTGTTCCCTTTTAGAGAGAGCTGAATTTTTGACCTCAATGCAGCTACAAAAGACAGCCGACTAATACTTTAAGGTGTTCAATTTAACTTTATCTTTGTCTAATTCGCAGTACTTTTCCTTCCTTCATTCTCGACATCATTAGGTTTCGTCAGAAGCACGTGACCTTCAAACTTGTACCTTGCAATTCTTGGAACAAAGCTGGGGATTTTAGGACACCAATTTATGCCCAAATATGGACAAAAATAAGATCGATGCTGCACGCGCGTGAAAATGTACGAGCTACGTTATATCCAAATAAGGAAATTTTTAAGCTCAAAAAAAACCCCAGCCCTAAACCAGAGTTACACGCTTCAAGGTCATGAGCTGCTGGATTTCGTCAGTGTCCAAAATGTCAGAAGCCACAGGCCTTATCTTAAGATTTCACTCCCGAAAAACCACTTTCCACAAAAGGTTCAGAACGAAACTGACTATGAAAAAAAAAAAGATAGAAGGGAGCCGCCAACTTGTAGGCATTTGCGTGCATGGGTGGGTGTCTAGCAAGGACCTTAACGAGACGTGTGCTACTGGTTTGTGACTCACACGACAGCTTAGCAGACGAACATAAGTACGTCAAGTACTTAGACAACGTTTTCAGTAAGAACAACTACAACTGCGACTTCGTTACACGCAACACTTACCGCACAGAACCTAATGCAACAAACACTAACCTGACACCCACTACCGTAATTATACCCTACATCAAAGGAACTTCTGAAATTATTGCTAGGATCCTACAGTCTTACAACAGCCGTGTTGCTCACAGACACATCACTACCTTAAGAAAACTACTGACAAACGTCAAAGACAAAGACCAACCTAAGGACAGACAAGGAGCAGTTTATAAGATCAAATTCTGCGACTGCCAGGGCCACTTAAAATCGGTGATACCGGCAGAAATTTGAACACTAGACTGACTGAACACAGACGAGCGACGAGGAACGGTGACATCAACAATAACATTGCTGACCACCATCTACAGACAAACCAGAATCGACTCAGTGGGACTCTGCTACATGTGTTACCTACAGCACTAACTACTACTAACGGATCGTACTGGAAAGCTGGTTTACTCACGTAGAGCAGACACCAATAAACCGATGCCTACAACTTCCCGCACCTACAAACGACTCATCAACGATATCAACAGACAAACAACACACTGATTAACTCTCTCAGTAGTGCCCAACGTATTCTAGGATTCACGTACAGACCTTAGACCTATAGACAGATCGAAATGCACCTGTCACTGTTTAGTCTTCTCAGCCAATTACATCGAGGCTCGACAGTCGACCAATAACATCACGAATAAGTTGACCAATGACATCTACGACCGGAGTTCTTATAGTATCTACTGACATTACACAAATCACTTGACTCTGAAGATGACTTCCGCTCCGGTTGTCGAAATGTCAGTCCATTTCATCTCAAACAGTCCTTCTCAGGACTACACTCACCCGGACTCCTGGGTTCAAACCATTCACGACGATTTCTTAAGTGTAAGCACCCATTTTTGTAAAAAGCATTTTAATCAAAAGTCGCATTTGAAAAATTGGCCTATTTTTCATTGCATATTCCTGTTTTCATTTTATGTCAGATCCAAAGCTACGCCTTTACAACGCTTGAACAAAAGAAGCACATTTCTTTCACCAGGTACGTATAAAATCCCTTTTCGTTTTTCAGTTCTACTGTATCAAGAGGATTAGAGAAGAATAAGACGAATGATGTATTTAATAGTAAATGACTTCGTTCCATCAGTTGCTTTTCTCTCTATTAGGGTTTGGTCGAAGGTTGCAAATAATAATTCCCGGCAGCAACGATTGTCCATTGGGTTGGAATTTGGAGTATCGAGGCCGACTTCTGTCCCTACATAAGACTGCCTCGCGCGAGAAACAGGTCTGCGTTAACGAGAAAGCTGAGCTTGATGGTACTGAACGCACAACTGAAATTAGAGCGACCCGTGATGCGATGAAACGTTATTGTAAGAGCTTTCCCTGCAAGCCACCCACTGAGCATCAGATGTTATGTGCGGTTTGCACCAGATAAAATGAAGTGAAGCATTTTCGAACCTTGAGACCGCGATTCTTTCAGTCAGCATAAGAATAACGATCCTCATCACTGGAGCCTGAGATCTCACGTCAGTGCTTGGGCAACGAAAACAAGAAGAGCGATTGACTTTTAGTTTCAAGATACGCGCAGGCGCATTAGGGACCATTTTTTTTAACTGTTGGGAACCATTACTGCGTGCTTAAATTTTGTGACTTAACTATGAAGGACCGGAAGTCCCTAATACAGGAACCTTCTTTATAAGGGGATTTCGTTATTTTGTATTCTGGACGAAAAAATCGCCGCCTCTAACGAATCAAGTTTTATAGGGAATCTTAGGGAAATAACAAAAACTCAGCCACTCCTTGGTAATTGCTCGCATTTATTTTTGTGATTTGTGAATTCCTTACGTATTGCCAAGAGAAGATTAGGGAGACAGAGAGGGAGTCGACCAGTTTGTTTCCCAAGACGTCCGCAAAGCCAGAAGAATTTCAGAAAAATTGGTATATCTTGCCTCAAATGTGGAAGATATGTTGTACAATTTCTTTCCTTCTAATGGCTTGTTGGATAAAGAGTAGGACTCCAAAAACCATGCCGAATATCCAACAGCCACGATTACGCAATGCCAGATAAGTTCGTATGATGTCATGCTAAATAGTCGCGGACGTCGGGAAACAGATTTCCGATCTAAAAATAACTTTTGCGAAGCCAACGCCCACACACGCCCTCTCTCTCTATCATTTTCGCTTGGTATTGCAATCCACAGTAATTTTAATAGTCGGTCATCTTCTAGTTTCGGTAGATATTTCTCACTCAGAGATTTTGCTTTAGCATCGTCGTATTCCGCCCGTATCTACAGCAAATTGATATGTATGATATGTATATAGAAAATATCTCGAATTTCTAGTGCAAGGCGCGAGTGGAAAATTAGGTTTCTTGTCCTGTACGATTTGATTTCCAAAAGATAGAATAAACATTACAAACATTTATTTTTTTACCTCGTTTCCTTGGACCGCCTTGAATGTTACAACTCGTTTTTTTTAAGTTCAATTGGTGACGCTCCTTCCGTAGAGTCGACTGGAAAAACCTGGGCGTATGTTATAGAACTGTTCTCGAACTCTGTATTAAGGAGGCCCGAAAGGGTTTCAACACTTAGAAGACTCTCTGTTTAGATCGAATAACGCTACAGCAATGTCATGGTACCATATGAAACACATTATTTCCAAACAAGATGTAATCATTATTGTGATGTAATAAGTTACCTTGGCAACGGGAAATCCCATCAAAAATACCCTATATTTTGGATTTAGTTGCTCATATCTCAAAACGAACTCGATGACCACCCCCCTTTTTTTATTGCTGAAAAGTGATTAGAAGGTCACAATGAAACTTTCGGCAAAGTTTAAAAAAATTCTGCTAGAGGATTCAGAGCTACCTTTAAAAAAAAAATTAAGATGGCTCTGAATCCACTGGACAGAATTTTTTAAAACTATGCAGAAAGTTTCATCATGCCCTTCTGATTACTTTTCAGAAATAAAACATAGGGGTCATTGAGTTCGTTTTTGAGATATAAGCAACTGAAGACAAAATAAAGGGTGTCTTTACAGGGCTTGCCCGTTGCCACGGTGACCTATTACGTCAAAACAATGACTGTATCTTATTCAGCAATAATTCGTGTTTCATTTGGTACCTCAATATTGCCAATAAATGATACAACGTTGTGGTGCCGATCCTTCTAATAAGAGCGTCACTTGGAAGCGTCGAGCCTCCTTAAGGACGGTGCCTACTAATTCAAAGGTATTCTTGCGCGGTTTTATGAATATGCGGGAAAAGCAGATCTCAACAAGTGTTATTAAAATCCAAAAAGAAAATTGGGGGTAACCACACATTTTTCAAAGATAATTAATCAACAATATTAGCAAAAAGCTTTAAACTACAAAAGCAACGTATGGCGGTCCTTTCCAAATTAAAGCTTAATTATCTCTGAAAAATGCATGGTTACCCCCAATTTTCTTTTTGGATACTAAGAGCACTTGCTAAGTTCTGCTTTCTCCGCATAAATTTAAACCGCGCAAAAATATCCCTGCATTTGTAAGCACTACCGATAGGAAATCTGAGTATCTGGAGATGCGCAGAACGTATGCGCAATAACAATAGTAGGCACCGTCCTTAAAGATGAAATCCTTGCAATGATTGTTTCACTGTCTTAGGTACCCAATTTACAAGAGAAACGTAACCCCTGCCAACTATCACTATTCCCTTCCCCTCCCTGTGACGAGTTTCGCATTTGGTGTTGCCATACAAGTGTGGTTTTCCCAAAATCGCATTCAGTATCTCGGTATTCGCATTCGTGAATGAGGAAACATTCATGGAATCTATTGATTTCTTCAAGATGTTCCATACATCGCTTAGAGTCGGAGACTGGATTACTGCAACTTTTATCCTAAACAAAACATGCTTAGTTGTAGTACAGCATGACTAGACCGAGCAAGACAGCGTGAGGCCATAAAGACACAACAAAAGATCGTAGCCCAAAACGATGAACAGTCTCTACATTTCAATAGCAATTGACACAATGGACTTTACATGGAGCATGCACATCACTGTAAATGGCACCGTGTCATCACGAAGATAGGAAACCATTCTTTTGATGATGACGATGATGATGTCGATGATGACAATGGTGATGACGTCATGGTGATGATGATGACAGGTTCAAGAGAAAGCGTCATTCGTACAGGCACTTTAATATCGTTGCGATTCTAACCTAACATGGCAAACTGCCACTGAAATAATGGAATCTATGGATGAGTCTACATCAAAAGCAAAATTATGCTAATTGATTAAAACGACAGTTGTGAAAAGAATGCCCGTGGAATGTCTAAGATCACATTTAAAGAGTTTTAGTTACATTTATAGTTATGCTGTTATAGATCATAGTGCCAGTTTAGAGTTTTCATGTTTTGATCTACTTCCACTGCATCTTCTTCATTGTTTGCTCGATCCAGACGACAAAATGTAGCTTCAGCGCACAAACTGAGAAAGATCTCTAGCACTATTTTTGGTTCCTCTTAGCTTTCATTTGGCTTGTTTTTACGTTCTAGAAGTTGGTTGAATTGGAGTGATGTTACCCAATTAAGTATTAAGACGACGCATAAAAGAAGACAAGTAAATGATCATGTCGTAACTCGATTTGCTGCATACAACACACGGTAATTCGTGACCTCCGATGTACAGTTTGCAGGGTAATGGACCAACACCGCAACTCGATTGTACTACGTACAACAGAGCATCGTTTGTGTCGGATTGGCTTCCTGGTAGGGCCTCGGCATCTTTATCAATGCAGACAAATTCACTTTCGTGGGCGTTATTATAATGTTCAGTCATTAGGTATCCAGAATACTCTTTGGTCCAACCAGATGGGCATCTATAGGTCGCTGGGATCATCACTTGGGAAGCACGTGAAGTGGCGTAACAAACGGCGCAAGGTGCTTGGTGATTATTAAGGTTGTCGCATAATCCTGGAAAGCCTCCTGTTTGGTACTCCGTGGCGAAAATGCCAGCTGTTTTCTGCCAACCAGGAATTGTCTTGTCAAAAACTGGATTGTCAGGAAGGCACAGGAAATTTGAGCCTCCTCCAGTGTGAGAGTAGTAGCCGCTGCCCATGAATCCTGTTTACATCAGGGAGACATAGGTAAGTAATTACGTAACTTTAGATGTGTCATATCGCATTTTAGAACACTTAGGACCGTAGCCAGAAACAGGGAGTGAGTACAGGAACTGTAAGCAACTTGAACAACGGTTATTGCAGCGGAACATCACTTCGATTCAGAACATAAATCAAATACATTTTTTACAATGACTGCAAAATTCTCGCGCGCTCATTGGCCAATTGTTATTGTCAATAAGCGGACAGATATAAATTTATAATTTATGCGACAATGACGCGATATTGCTCACGTCAAATTGAAGTTTCTCGCATTTTTGTCCCGCGTTCTCGTGTTTTGACTTAATTTTGATCCCTCTGCCTTTTTGTTATTGTAAAAAACAAATTGATGTCAGTTTTTCATGCGTCTGTCCTGTTAACACGGTATACTAAGACCCAAGTATAAGGCACCGCGGGATAATTTAACCGCACCCTTTGTCTTGTTTTGTGGCGTTGCCGGGCCAGCAGCAGTCGTTGTCGTGTCGCGCGAAATTGAAGAGCTGCAGCAAGGACAACAAAGATGGCTACGAGAAGGTTGTCTAAAAGTACTTTTCCTTTTATTTTAATAATAATTTCTCGATTGCTTTAAGTCGTTTGGCATGGAAAGTGTGTATCAACAGAATAAATTGATATGAACAATGACGATGTTTGACAAGAAAATCATTGAAAATTTATCGTCCGGTGCTCCATCCGCAACATAACATCGCAAGAGCGTTTACGCAACTACGACAGCTGAGACAATTAAGGCCTGGCCAAATGCTCACAACATTTCAACGCAACATCTTGCAACATTGTTGGGGGCAACATGTTGCGTACGTTTGGCCACCCTGTTGCGATTTGTTGCAACATGTTGGATGACGTTGGATCAAATTTGAAAACGATTAAACATGCAACATTTTGGATGTAGCATGATGTTGTACTCATTTGGCCACGTTCACGCAACATTGTTGCACTAGGGCATGAGCACTAGGTCCACTTGTTGCGCGCCAGCGTTAAAAAAGTTGAAAATGTTGCGTGCGTTTGGCCAGCCAGTTCAACACATGTCGCAACATCATGCAACTTACAATGTTGCAAAATGTTGCGTTGAAATGTTGCGAGCGTTTCGCCAGGCCTTTGCAACAACGCCACAAAGCAGGAACATGATTAGTTAAAAAAAAGGAAGATAATCGTGCTGCACGTGCGACAAGCACTTCGGTGCATTTCTTTGCGGTACTCCACACAGCAAAAACGTTTTTTTTTTTTTGTCAATTTTATTTAAATATATGCATTATTTCGAAAACGAACCTTACTTACAACACTAATACAACTGACATTTTTACATACTTCAATACTTACAATATAAATTTACTTTCAAAAACTACTATTACTTACAATAACAACAATACCTAAAGCACTAATCTTACTTACGCTACTTAATAGACTGATAGAAATATTGCTTACAAAGCTAAAATACATCACTTACAATACTAACATTACAGCTACATAACAGCACAAAATACTAAGGGGAGGGAAATAATAGTACAACGAAACCGGCACAACCAGCTACACAGCAAATACTCTTGAAATTTTACGTTTTGACGACAATGTGAGCACATAACAATAGCTGTGGTTACACACATCTTGGATTTGGGGGCATCCGGAGGGTAAATGGATTGGGCTTGGTTCAGCTCAGGTTTCATGTTACCCTTGGGGAAACGGTTACACACTAAAAGACTCCCCTTAGGGTAAAATATAATTAGATACGAATTCACTGACCTTGCAAATTATTTCTGCTTTATAATCGGCCAAGCCACCTCAGGGAGCAGCTAAACCGTACTTTTCAGTTCAGGAACTGTCGTGGGAAGTTCTTTTGTTCTTTTTGATGTATCCACGAAAAAAACCCTAGGGCAGTTTCGGTCTGGGGAAACCGGTTCCACACAAAAACGTCCTTGTCCGTGGGCAAACGCTATTTAATCATGGGTAAAAGGGCTAGGGAGTACGTAACCACACTAGTTCGTATCCATCATCCATCAAGTTATAGGATAGTTCGCCACTACAAGGTGAACGAGACGGAATAATCGCGAAATACTTGCTATAGCGCTAAGTTATACTTTGGAACGGTTTTTTTACGTTGCCGTTCTCCTTGCTTAAACTCTCTAAATTAGACCATACTGTATCACGTCGTTAAGGAATTTAAGAAACCACGACCGCTACGCCGACGAAAACGTCACTTCAAAATATAAGTTCGAGCTATTCTAAGTATTTCATGATTATTCCATCCAGACCTGTTTATATTATACAATATGGGCGAAGTGTCCTATAACTGGATTGGTGCGGACTGATTTGAAGTAAAGAGTGAGACTGAAAGATTCACTGCAGTTTGTCCACGTTGTCGTCAGGACCCTAACCCGAACCCTAACTCATATGTCAAGCGAGACGCAACTCCCAGTAACCGCAACCTTTTGAGTTCTTAGACCTAATGTGTGTAATTTAGATCTCTTGTCATACCAAGAATTGCTGCAGTTTAGAATTGCTTTCTGTGTTCGTTTCTAGCGAACTGTAATCCTAATGTGATAAAAAGCGTTATGCATCGATCAAAAGTAGTTGATATACACTATTTGCTTGAATAAATAATCATAAGAATTTTAAAAGGATAAGCAGCGACAAAACGTCACTCGTTCTGAAAGTTGGCTGAAATTGTATCCCAGAATCTGGGCACTGAGATCAATCAGTATAAGACTATACAGCGCGTTTCCGAGAAAGAATAGGTTTGTGAATGGGTTATAGCGTTTTGATATAATTTATCAGTTAATTGAAATTCATGTTCATCGTTGTTCCTCTATCCGATAAAATGGTGTATTTTTTAAATATGTATTCTATCAATTGAAAAATTCGTTCGCTATCGCACAAGGTTTTACGATGAAAAAGTCCTTTTTTACAAAGGAATACAAAGCCGTTGTCGGGCATCAAATGTAGAATAGGTTATGTCTTTACTATCTCGATCACAAAGCAAAGAGCAGCTATTCTAGTACTTGTATAGGACATAAAAACTGTCTTTTCTCCCAAAAACAAAACGTGTTTGCTGTAAGTGGACAGATTTATATATATCTTGCAGGAACTCCGGTATCCTGACAATGACAAGGCCCGGGTACACTTTAATTAAGTAATTCAAACAAGTAACTGTTTTTGCAACAAAAAAATGAAATGTATCGCTAAATGAATATTATCTCGACTCCTTTTCAAAAGAAAATATTGGAAGATCATTATGACTGGATTCAAAATGCCACACTTTTTCTACGGGGCCTGGTTGTTCGAAAGCCGATTAACTTAATCCAGCATTAGCGTAAACATTTGTTTCACGTTTTCAACTTTTTGGTGAAAGTTTCTTTTGCTTAATTTTGTTTTTCAAGCTTGACTTCTTCTAATGTAGAGTTTTGCCGAATATCAGCGTTGAACAGCATTTGGGAGTAGAGAAATAAACTCCTTGGTTGATTTTTAATCTGGGATTAGTTTTATTAGTTTTATCGGCCTTTGAACACCCGTGCCCTGGGGCCCGTTTTTCGAAAGTCCCGAAACTCTTATAATAAAGTAATACTAACAGTTTTCGCTCCCTTCTAGAACCAGGCTTACCTGGCAGACAAACCGTTGATGTGTTGTTTTCGATGTTCACCGCTGACAAACTTGTAGCAAGGCGCAGCTACTCGTTGGGATTTATCGATCAAATCAAAACTTATCGAGTCTATTAAATTTCAGTTAGAATTCAGGATATGAGAAAGTACTTTTAGTAAAGTCTTGCTTTGGGAATTGAGTTGCGAAAAAACAAATCTCACTCGTAAAACCTATTGTAAGTAGAAAAAAGTCTCACTTGTAAAGTCTGTTGTGTAAGCTGTCTATTGTGCAGGTTTGAAGTCAACTTCCCCTGATTTGTTTGAAAGACATGCCGTTCAAGTCCATTTTTTTAAAGGGCGCATGTCTTTCTTTCTAATTGTTCAGGTCAATTCCTTTCTTATTTATTTTAATGCTGTTCTTGCGAACAGCTCAAACATCAATCGCTGACATGCGAAGCCATTAACTTTTATTACAAAGGAACTGAGGAGAGAAAAAAAAAACTCATTAGGAGAGTATTGTGATAACGAAACATAATTCAGTTCCAACAGCGAGTTTTCGAGGTTATCGATCCGTTTGTTCTGCAAGACGAACGAGGCAAAAAGGAAAACGAGACATGCGAACAGACATGCGACCGCCACATATTGCTCAAGGCGAAGTGCTAGACTTGGAGGCGAGTTTCGACTCTCTATCGATTCCTGTTCCATTTTCGTTGCGTGATTTAATTTAAACCGTTGATCTTCACTTGTTTATCGCACGCTGCTTTGTTGGACGAATTCGCCTTTATTTAACCACGTAAATAAAACGTGAATATATAAAGGGGGTAAGCGGTCATGTATTGAGGTGTTCGTTTTGCCAGGCTGATATCCAATCTGGTTCAAGGTAAGATCTCAAGTTATCATTTTAGCACGCACATAAGTTATCACGCAACTGGAGATGACTTGATCGCTCTGCCGGTGGGTCCCCAATAATTTCAATTTGGGAACAGATCTTTAAAGTGCGTTTTGCTGATACAGACTGTAGTGTTCATGGGTCAAAAGAAACAACAAAAAAAAAAAGAAATGATAACATGAATAAATACTACGGTGGAGTCCGAAGCATACAGGGACATCTCGGACAACAAATCCTGTTATTTCTTTAAAAACGCAAATAGCCTGTCTAAGACGGGATTATTATTAATACCTAAAATCCAGTTTGCGCAAGTTGAAAACTTCGCATTAAATTAGTCGAAAATAATAGCTGGTAGGTCGCGTCCACGGACAACATTTTTTGATGTATCGCCAAACCTAGTACCACGCTAACCCGCGGAGCGAAACAATTAAGTAAGGTTATTCACATTTGGCCATGTTTAACTACGAAGAATATCGAAAGCGACAGGAAAACCAGGTCAACTGACAGAACAAAAGAGAGACCGACAGTCTTTCAAAACGAACACATCGCAAAAGGACAAGACTTCTCGGACAAAGGCAGAAACTCTGATTTATTGCGAGTTTTATCGTGCGTGTTCATGACTACGACCTTGTTTGGTTCCGAGTTTGGATATCGTGAGCACACACACGCCAAATATTTTGCTGGAAAACGAAGGTTTGGGCGTGAACACAGAACGACAGACACCAATTTATCGCAACACGATGACTCCCAAGATTGATTTCTCAGTTCCGAAACCCGAACTGCACGTATGAGCAGTGTGCAAGGTGATGACTGTAGCGGTCCAATTTGCTTACATTTCTTTGCAAGATTGAGCAATTTCCAGTCACTTCACTTAAAGGTTATAGCCCGGACAACAAATAAGTTCAAGTTTTCAGTAATACTCGGTAGCTTTTGCTACATGACAACAATTTTTCCGGTTGATCTAGTTTCGAACGCTTCTCTCGTAATTCGGTAAAAAACACTTAGAATAAGGAGCATACACCACGAAAACAAGCACGGTGACCCCATCTTTTTATTGCATTTTTTAAAATGTCCTGTGTATGAGTATCAATTGTGCCAAGTTAAAAAAAAATCTGGATAGTACGTCATTTTTAAGGGAATTACCTTAACGCTGGTTAGCACGAACCATGCTTTGATCAACAAGGGCCAGACTTTTTAGAGCCGCAGCATCTAAGTAAGAGATCTATACACATTGAGAAGACTAGAGATGTCAATTTGCAGATTGGTCAGCTTGGAAAGTGTGTATAAACGTTCTTGGCAAAATTGGCATGACCGGGTATGGAAGTTAGGAGAGAAAATTGAAAATTTGACGTCAGCTGTTCACGTCCTTCAGATATTGGAGACCTCAGATCTAAGACGGCGAAGTCGACGAAAGCGTCACATCAAAATATAAACTATGCACTATCATAAGTCTTTCGCCATTATTCGATCTAGTTCACATTAAATTCTACAATGTGGGCGAAGTATCCTATAAATAAACTGGTACGAGCCTTGTTGCATCCTCACGATGTCTTCAAAACCTCAAATCATAGTTAATAGAGGGGACTGGTTTTGAAGCTCGGCAAACATCAAAGGAGCAAACAAAGACGCCAAGATTTAGGTTGGAAAGTCCACGACCGTGCACAATCTTTTGTTTCGCGCTCATACACTATGCATGAATAAGGTAATCAACACGTTTTTATAGGTTAGTTCCTCAGTGCCGAGTAAACGACTATTGTGTTTTGTGCACGGTCAAGGCCAAAAAAGACTCATGCTGACTCATGCAGGTAAATTAAGGCATGGGGGAGGGGGCATGGGCCAAATTCTGTTTTTGGCCAGGCTGCAAAGGCCCTCCTAAAAAGAAAAGAGTCTGGGAACTGAAGGAAAACAAAACAAAATGGCATACGAATCGGTATCATTTGCAAAGCGACCCAGTCGAATTAGTATGATTTTTTTTTCGGGAAGACGGACTCTAGCCGATCATCGATTGGAAGAAAACCCGTGTGGATTGTGTGAATAAAGGTAAGCATTACGTTATAGTTACATGCTGATGCTTCGCGTCCCACTCGACACTGACTCGATCCAAACGATTTAAGGACAGCGTCTACTAATTCAAAGGTATTTTTGCCCCGATTTGTGATTATGCAGGAAAGGTAGATCTTAACAAGTGTTATTGAAATCCAAAAAGAAAATTGGGGGTAACCACGCGTTTTTCAAAGATAATTCATTAACAATATTTGTAAAAAGCTTTAAAATACAAAGCAATGTATGGCGTTCTTTCTCAAATTGAAGCTCAATATTATCTCTAAAGAATGCATGCCTACCCCCAATTTTTTTCGGATACCAAGAGTACTTACGAAGATCTACTTTATCTGCATAGTTTTAAACTGCGCAAAAATATCCCTGCATTAGCAAGCATCGGCGATAGGAAATCCGAGTATTTGGAATTGCGCAGAACGTATGCGCAAAAACAATAGTAGGCACCGTCCTTAAGCATAATATCCATTTCAATTTTACGGTCGTTTATTTTACTTCTTTAGATAATCCGTATCCGATACTTAAGATTTGATTTTTTTTCTGTTTCAGCGTGTTGTAACTAAATATGATTCCGTTGTTACTTACCCTGGTGGCCTATCAGTTGACTGCTGTTAGGGCCCTAAATTAACAGCAGTAAACAGGTATGATTTTAGGCCTCCCTGTTTATGGATTTAAGGCCCCCGTTGTTATGGATTTTAGGACCTCCTGTTTATGGATTTCAGGACCCCCTATCCGTGGTTTCAGGCCCCCCTATCCATGGATTTTAGGCCCCCCTGTCCATGGATTTTAGGCCCCCCTGTTTATGAATCTTAGGCCCCCCTTTCCATGGATTTTAGGCCCCCCTTTTTATGGA